>JABXWE010061205.1:0-19705 GCA_014611495.1 Limonius californicus
TAATTTCTTAAATTAAAATTCAAACCTACATTTATATTTTGTTGATTTCTTATTTTTTGGAAATTTGAGAACTGGCCATGGATTCTGTATACAATATTAGTTTTAAAAGAAAGAAGTTAATTTGTTCAATATCTTAATTTGTTATAAGTTAATCAGAAGTTTATTGGTTGCATTTAACAATTCATACACTAAATTTTAAACATTTGTACATTGTTCTGCAAAAATAATGTACAAAGTAACACAAATATATTTTAAGCTATTATGTAGCAATCTTACATAATTGTAGGGTACTTTTTACATAATTACAACAATGTAATACATATTATTTCAATTGTGGCCGCCATTTTATTTTTTAAATAGAAATGTACATCTTTAAGGCTTATTTTTTATACAGCCCTCACAAATTGTTTAAGGTTACGTTAGAGAAAATTTGTAATATTGTGCATATAAAAACACCTACGTTTTGGTATAGCTTACTATATAATAGCATGCAATAGATTGTGCAACCCTGTAGGTTATTTTCTCAAATTTAAAGTGTATAAGTCTGCAAACTTCAAACAGCAAGCATTTTACGTGATCAAGCCACAAGGATTATATATATATATATAATTCAGGCCAAATTCTAAACAAACTTTTCTGGTTACTACATAAAAACAGAAAGTATTAGTGCTTTAAAATGATCTGCATTAATTTCAAATCACTTACATCGATTGTTAATACTTACTATGTAAAACAAATTAACATTAAAATAATTTGGAAATCAGATCCTTGAAATTATTATAAAACTTTTGTCGTTTCATTCCCCATAAAATTTAGGTCATCTTTAACTTCTTAAATAATAATTACTTACAATAATATTAAGTAACAATTTTATAACCCTACAAGTTTTAAAAATCTTTATTCAAATGTACAAATTACGTACTGTTATACAAACACTAGGGACTATAATAATACTCCACATAAACACAAATATTTATTACACTAAGGGGAGCATGTGCAAGGTTACATATCAAACAACTTGACAAATTTTACAGATTATTTGATAACTAACCTAAATAATTCTGTACGAATTAAAAATATATCTACAATTTTAGCAACATTTATTCATAAATATCCTCTTTATCGGCAACATATCTAACAATATCTGCAGGCCGCTGTAATTTCTCTGCATCACCATCAGGAATTTCAAATCCGAATTCGTCTTCCATTGCCATAATTACTTCCACATGGTCTAGCGAGTCTAAGCCGAGATCGTTAATAAAATGCGAATCCAAGCTCAACTGCAAAAATGAACCCCTTTTAATTTAACAATTCAAATAATTCATTATAGAGGCTGCTGCCACCCATGACACAAAAAGAACATTCAACAAGTCTTAAAGACTAGAAAAAATTTGTGTCTGTAATATCATCATCTATGCAATTTTTGTGCCACAGTAAGAGAAAATACTACCATACCTTGCCAGGATCAACTTTATCATAAAGTTGAAGAACCAAGATTACACGATCTGTAATAAGTTTTAGCGTTAAGGGCGGTTTGGCACTGTAACTTCTCTTTAGTGGCACAGACAGCCTCTGCAATGCAAAAGAATAAACAAATCAGTACCTTATCTGCTGTAACTTTATCGTAGGAGGCACACACTTTTAGCACTCGCTCTTCAATTTCTTTTGGGGATGGTTTAGATTTTGCAACTTTGGGAGAATAATAACGTGCTTGAAACTGGTCGAAAAAAGCTAGGTTAGATTATTATGTAATGTTTTAAAATAAATTTAAGGACAGAAAACTTGAAGAAGTTGTTGAAAAGGTAGGGTAGGATTTAAGATATTCACCTGATTAGGAGTAATGCAAGTAAAGAGTTCATGATTTTGATTTAAATTCGTTAATCGCTGTAATCCAATTGCTGCGGGTCGAATAGAGTAAGATCTCATATATAAAGCTTGCCGAGCAATAGTTCGTAGATTTTTTGCAATTGCAGCCATTCCTGTGATTTATTTCTGATTAATATCGATGTAACACGGTGATAGCTGCTGATTTTCCCCTTAATTATAATGAATTGTATACGATATTCTGCTATGACAATCAACTCACTTCGTTGACTATTAAACTGCTGGCACACTTTTGAACTAATACAGATGGCGCTGACACTAAAGCGCAAATTTTGAATTATGTATTGCTTTTCAAATAACGGGATGTTTTTAACATTAAGCAGCTGAAAAAAAATATCAAAAACGTAATACATAAAAAAGTTTAGTGTCAGGGAAATAAGTGTGGCCAGTGACCTCAAATTAATAAATAGCAAAAATTAAGTCTCACCACTTTTCCGCCAAAAAGTAAAAAATAGATGCCTAGAATAAGAACATCTCATAAAACATTATAAGCAAAATTTGCGCTTCAAATGGGAAGAAAAATGTTTGAACTGAATACCGCCACCAAAAATAGATGGCAAGTAAATACTAGTTTCTGATGATTAAGTATGTCAAGCGTATGTTCGTGTTACATTCTGCAAAAATATTTGGGGCATTATACCAAAGAATCCAATTTTATGTGACAAAATGCTTACTGTTGGGAAACGTCAGTGAATACAGATGGCGCTATTAAATTTACAAAAGGTCGGCGTAAACGGGATAAAATTTCTGAGTGGATATGTGTTTGTAGGTATGTGGTGAATGTTATTATTTTACTATTTAATATGTCAATAAGTTTTTAGTGAAATTCTACAGTATATTTGGGTAGTCATTCGACAGATAAAAAAGGAGAGCAGGTCTTAAAGACCGATCGTGAGATTTTACGCGGCAGAAAAAAGCACGCCATTATTGCGTTGTGTCTGCAATGGTCGAAAATTAATGATTAATCACACAAAAGAATCTCTGTGAACAGAAAATAAAGCACAGTGCGAAAGACATCTTTACGAAATAAGAAATAATCATCTTTTAAAAATGTTTACTCCATACCGCTAAGTTTATTGTGACGACTATAAGATTCTGTAGCACAATAATTTGTATTAGTTGGAAAATGATGTTGCATTACACAATACTAATTATTATCACTCTTTCTAATTGTGTTAATACCTGGCTGATGAAAACCCGTCATTTTATGCTGTTAGTTTTCTAAATTTACACAATAAGACAATAAGCCTTTCAATTCTAAAAACTATAACAACAAACTTACAAGATATCTACAATGTATTTATTGCATGTTTCTTCTTCGGCACTTTAAAATGTTAAAGATCTATTTTGCAACACTCACAATAACATAAAAACTAACCTCACAGTTCTACCGTATGAAGAAGTGTTGGTTATTTAAGTGCCACTCCAATATCGTTTGGTCTCCTGTATTCATTTTAAAAAGATATATGACAGGAGTTGTATATCTTGACTGGAAATTTGGAGCAAAATATGCATTTTTATTAGTATAAAATTATAAATTATTAGTTAGTTCATATTACCCGGTCACTGAGAATAGAATCGTTGGCACAGTTTTCTGTTATGTGTTAGTTGTTGTTGATAGTAGAAAATATTATGTGCACATTTTTAAAAGTATTATTTGCAGCGAAGAGAAAAATTCGTGTTAAATTTAAGTACTACTATATATGAGACCTTTGTACTCTAAACTCTAAATGGTCCATCTACCATGATCTAAAAGACTTATCGTGCTTCTAGTTTAATTTGTCAGTCAGGCATATTTCCTTCAAGATGTAGTTGATATGTGTATGCATCATCAATAAATAATAAATATTTTCTATTTTAATTGGTGAGTCTAATTAGTTGCCACTACATTTTTTGATCGCGCATTGAAAGACTGACAATTAAACGAGAAAAGCCTATGTAAAGGGTTTCTATCTGTGCCGTTTAGGATGTATGTCTACTTTAGTTAACGTAAGTCGACCAGAATTGAAGTAAGGGGACTAGGTAATTCGCAAAATGCTGAATTAGGGGCTGTCCAAACTATAAATTTGCTTTATAAACATGTGAAAAGTATCATGTAAGTACGTTTTCTTAAATAATTAGCAAATATATACAAACATAAGTAGTTGAAGAAAAAGTAATACTAAGTTTAATTTTGGGATAAAAGAAATCATCTCCAGTTTCTAATTACTATTTCCAAAGCTACTAGCAATGAATCTGTTCGTTTTCTTTATCAATGCGTGCAATACTTGTGAGTTACCCTGTACAATAGAACTACCATAACATTGACCTCGCCGAAGAGGTCGACACGATCGACACGTTTACTGCCGATACGGTAGGAAATTTTATCGTCATTATCGACATTAGGCATTTTTTAGTCCGATTGTCATTCAGAAGTGGGAAAAAAGTGGAAGCACGTCAATTGCCGATCTTTTTAATGTCGGGGACAGCACTGATTTTACGGTTATTCTGTTTACTTTCGGAAAGATCACCCGTATTGTGCATCAAATAATGACAGAGGAAGGTAGCCCCAGTTTGTTAAATTTGCGAGGGTTCAGAATTCAAAAGAAGCCGACTCTCTCCCTTACACCTGTGGTTAATGGTTCACTGGATTCATGTAAGTAACAATTAAATTTGCAGCGGAAACGGTTAATTAAACGTGCATTTGTGAAGGTGAATTAATGGTAACCGACTTTCAGCATCAGAGTGCAGCCCTGAGTTTAAAGTTCAAGCAGTAAAACGAAAAATTATGCCTATTCAGGAGTCAGATTCGGAATGCGAACAGACTGTGAAAGTAGAATGGAGCAGCAGTGATGTGATAGAGATAAATGACGATGATGAAATTGAGGAAACTGCTGACACCGGCAAACTTACGAGTTCCAAGCCTGCAGTTGCAACTGAAGAAGCAGCGCCAAAAAAAATTGAAACGGTGCCGGCAGCGACGACTGAAGTAGTAATAAGTGCGACGAATCAGAACACCAGTGAGAACACTGCAACTATTACTTCAAGCTTTTTTACCATATCATCTCGTCCTAAAAAGTCTGAAGCTGTTTTAGAGAAAGAAAAACAGATGAGATTCCTCAGAGAAAAGTATCCAAAAATGGAATCAATGGTAAATATTAAATCATTCGGGGTGTCTACTACAGAATAATTATTAAAAGTTTGGGAAAACTTTGTAATGGAAAGTTGTAGGGCATTTTATTATGCAGAAAACTCTACTTATCTTAGAGTAGAAGACGCAGTAAATTATTTCATTTTCAGTTTCTCATGTATCATATCATATCCCTCAATAATTAGGCAGTCTGTGAAAATAATTTAGATGATGTTGAATTTAGTTCCCTACACATTTCTTCAATAGCATTTTTGGGTTTTATAAAAAGGAATTCCGCAAAAATAGTATGTTTAAAATTAATTTTAAGTCATGTAAAATACAATTCTTAGTAGCATTTTTAGTTATTCTGAATAAGAATAATCAAGTAGATATAAAGGGGTCCATTCCACGTTAAATAGACACCCTGTAAATTATAACTGAAATGATTCCATTTACAGGCAGTCCATGATGTGCTATCCAAACATAATTTTGACATTGATAAAGCTATAGAAGAATTAGAAGTTAAACAGAAGGACAGTGAAAAGGGGAAAGTCGGGGTTCAAGACTTTGCTACTTGGAAAGCTACTCTAGAAAAGAACGAGGAGCTAAAAGTAATGCGAGATACTCAGAGAGTAGTTGTTGTACAACAGCCACAACCTGCACCTTCTAGGAAGAGAATTATAGGCGAATTTAGTAATTCAACCAAAAAGAAAGGTTTGTAATATTTTTTTTACATTCTTAAATTTTATCAATTCCAATTGCAGCTAAACGTTTAAGAACTGAAGCAGTAAGTGATGAAAGTGATCTTGAGACCAACGAGTACAAGGATAATAGAGTATTTGACAGGTTAGTTTATTGTTAGTAATATACAGAGTGGTCCACAATGTGTGACATGATTGTATTGTTATACATATTTTATAGTCTCAATACTCAAGGTTATTTTAATTTTTATGTTAAGTAGATGAATGTAGAGATTTTAATTTGTTGGGAATACAATGTGGCTTTAAGGTCAGCTCAGGATAGTGTTAATAATATTTGAAGAGTTAATGTTTTTTGATAAAGTTTAAAATATAACGGAAGTATATTGTTTGTGGTATGAACAAGATGAATATTTCAAAGAAACTATTTTCAAGCTTTTATAATTCTTGCGAGGTTTGTTAAAAGCAAGATGAGAAATTTCAAAAGCATCCAACATCTTATTATGAAATGCATGGAAAGTTATGAAAGGGTAAGAGATGCAACTTCAGTTAAATGGGAAAGATACGCGTTCATAAGGGCAATTTAATGATGTTTTTGCCAAACCTTGTGCAACCTACTTGTTAAGTCACAATACTGAAAATGCATATTTTCTTCAAACGACCATGGGCATAACCCTTTTATGATTAGATATAATTCAAATTAAGAAAAAATTGTGCTGCAAATTATTCATGTTTTAGAATTGGTTCTTTTACTTTTTTATTTATTAGTATTTTATATTTTTCTTTGTAAAACATAAACATGCAATTTTTAAATTCGGGTCCATTTGAAAGCATATTTTCTTTATTATCAGTAATATATGGCTGGACAAGCATAATTTCACAAACTTTTAAAATATTTAGCAACATTGTAAACTTTTAATAGTTTTTATATTTCAAAATACAAAATAGAACTTAAATTGTAAAAGAGATTCAAAAAAGTGTATTGACCTTCATTGCTATAACTTATAATTCTACAAATGATTTATTATTTGTTATAAACCGTAGAATTTATATACAGGGTATCGGTTTGAAAACGTACAAAGTGTTATACGTCTGGTAGTAGAAGAGATATTGGCATTTTCTACAAGGTACAGGGAGAATTATGACCTATGAGATAACCTTCCCCATTCAACCCCCTAGACTTTAGCTATCCCAACAAAACAATTTCAAATGGTAACACTCACCCTGTGATATGTCATTGAAAAGCTCTTACAAAATGCTATTTAGTAGTAGCAAACATTTTTCTTTTCTGATTCGTTTGGGACAAATAGAATGGTCTACAAGATCTCCAGATTTTACTCTATTATGCCCGATTGCATCGTCGTCACTTAAAATTTAAGGAGCACTTTAACAGCTAAGTGCATTGCACCGCCCACAACTGCTCACAAAAGATCGTAAGTGTCCCTTAAATTGAAGCCGTTGAAACCGTCCGCTTAAAAATTTAAGTATCCCTTAAAAGCACCAACGTATGCGCTGGTCACAAATGTCACTGTCAGAATTGTTGACATTTGAAGTTTGTATTTTTATAATGGATTTTGAAGATTTGGAATATAATGAAGACGATGACGATATTTTGAATATATGTACTCGAATTTGGCTTTCCACGCCAAATATACCAGCGAAGTACTTACTTTGACACGTTAAACGACAATTTTTACAGAAGGTTTAGGTTAGCTAAAGGAACTACACTGGAAATTCTTAGATTAATAGAGAATCAGTTAGAATTTCCGAGTGACATCTATTCAAAGTAGAAATAAAACACCAAGTCTTACTGTTAATATTTCAACATTTAATAGTAAACAGTGTGTCGTCCATTAACCAAAATTGCTACCACGAAGTCTTTGTGGTGTGGTCGAATTCATTATACGCTTAGCGGAACGCAACTTCTAAATTCTAACGAAGGCGTAACAATGTGAGGTTAGAACAACAGAACAACCACTGACTGTCGCGATCACAAGAAAATCCCTAGAAATACCAATTTAAGTGTTGCTTAGCTAAGCTACAAAATATTTTGGGTGGTGCAATCCGAGTAGACTTATCTTTAAGGCCTTCGTAACTAAGTGACGGTTAAAATATAAAGGGTGCAATCGGGCATTAGACTGCAAAACTCAGCCTCAGTCCATTGCACAACTGCGATCAGGAATAGTTCCGTAGTGTCGAGCTATTCCGTGACGAGCCATCCAAAATGTTCAGAAAGAATTTGAGAGTAGATTTTACTATTGTATAGAAAATAATGCAAATTGTTTTGCACATTTAATCTAATATTCTTAAATTTGTATTAAAAGAATTCTTTCTGAATCTTTTAGAGTTTTGTTTCTTAATTTTTCCGAAATGTATCGGGTAAAAAAAATGTTAGCTGTTATTGAATAGCATTTTCTAAGAGTTTTCAGTGACGTGGTCAGAAGGTGGGTGTTGACATTGGATATTTTTTGTTGGAATAGCTAGAAAGTGGGTGTTGAATGAGAAAGGGAATGTTGTTTTTAGAAATTTACAGTATTTCCTTTGCTTCCAAAAAATAAAGTAGAAGATAGGATTGGAACTCTTGAAGATCGCATTACAAAACGAATTCTTTTCCACTATGCCACACTGGCAGCAATCTCACATCGGATTTGGTGATATTACTACACTACATGTATAAATTATTCAAAGTTTTTCAAATTTATCATTTAATTTGGTATTATAAAAATAACAAAATAGGTGTAATCCCTGGAAAATTAACGTCTCTTCTGTGTACACATACACCGTAGTCGTACACCGAAGAATTCCACAAACATATATATTTTCCCTATGGGTTGTAGTCATGGTATATTTAGCCAATGTGCAATATTGAATATGTTCGTGTTCTGCAATCATTTTTTCTTATATTAACGTGTTTCAATTTTATCAAAAATCTTTCAGTTTTATAATAAGAAAAATTGTTTAGAAAGAAATGCAAAATATGCAATATTTTAATGGCTATTGAAAAAATTTTCCTATTGTACAAATCTTGAAAACTTGTTACAAACGTATTCAAAGTAATTTTTACAGATAGTAATAATGATACACCATTTAAACTAAACTTTAGGTTATTTCCCATTAATTTCCAAAATATATAGATTATGTCAAATATGTTAAATTGGCACCTTTGAAAATAATAAAAAAAGTAGGGGTGATCTGGCTGTATGCAGCAGTAGGGATTTAAACTTGGTGAACGAGTTGGCCAAGCTCAATGTAAGTGTTTTTACCGCTGTTTGAGTAAATAAATCTGTCTTCATACATTTTTCTTGAAATTAAAATTGTTTTGGAAAACATTAATTCAACAAATTATAAACCAATAATTGCTTACTTTTCATGTTGGTGTAAATGTTTCATTTTTGTTTGAGAAATTTAATCTAGTTTCATGCAATGATCTATAGAAAGTGGACAGATTTTGTTTAAGAGAAAAGTGTTTAGTGTGAATGAAACATCAGTTATATTTTAAAACATGTAATATAAAAAATTATTTGTAATATTTTGTGTAGTGATGAAGATTCCGATGTAGAAGTAAGTAACGAATTAACCGGTGATAAAAAGAAAGTATTAGAATTCTTTGAAACAGCCACCACCAACGAATTGCAACTCATGTCATCTTGTTCCAAGAAAAAAGCAGAAGTCATCAATGAATTGAGACCTTTTGAGACTTGGGTTGATTTGGTAAGTATTTTTACTTAACCCCACATTGAAAACTATTTTCCCTTTTCCATCTTTATCACCTTTATATTAATTGCTTTTCCATCCTTTTGTCCCTTGCTAACTCTCTTGTCTCTGATATGGTCTTTTATTTTTTTCTCGCAAGATATTCTATATGTTATCCCATAATGTTTATTGTCTATCTTTGCTTTCACCTCGATAATTGTTTTTCTATATTTTGTTGTTTCCTATTCTACTATTCTAATTTGCCAATGCCACTTCAGTTGTATCATTTCTACTCTTTTGACTGAGGGCTCCACTGCATTTGTTATTACAAATTTGTTCTGGTGAGCTCTGTTATTTTACATAAATACGTTGTTTCTACTTTGATCTTAATTTATTATATATACAATAATCTGAAACTTATAATACCCGGAGGTGTAAGGAGTTATTGTCTATCACTTATCTTCATATACAAAACTCTTCCTTTTATTCTTGTCCTTTGCCAGTCTCGATGCTTTGTTTCTATCTGGTCCTCTCTGTCTTAGTATACCCTCTATGTTGTCGTCCCATGTTTTATTCGGTCTGCCTCTTGGTCTTCTCTCCAGTTTTCTGGCCTCCCATACTTTTTTTTATGGGTCTGTTGTTTTCCATACGAGTTAAGTGACCGAACCATCTCAGCTGACCTTTTTCTATTCTCTTGGTGATTGCTTCGACTTCCAGTTCTTCTCTCACTTTGACGTTCCTCACTCGGTCTCTTCTAGTTATTCCCAGGACTCTCCGTAAGTACTTCATTTCCATTGCTTGGACGTTACTTGCCAATCTCTTATTCAACACCTAGCTTTCGCATTCAAATGTGAGTATGGGGGCGTAAATTGTTTTATAGACATTCATTTTTGCTCTTCTCGACACTTCTCATTTTCCACTGAACGTGTTTTTTAATGCATGGTACATTCGAGATGCGCTCAGAATTCTTTCCATTATTTCTACTTCTTGGTTCCCTTCAGCATTTATGTGTCCTCCTAGGTACTTGATAATATCTACTAGTTTAACCTTATTTCCGTCTACTTCGATGTTCAGTTTAGTGTTGGTGTTCGTTTTACCGATCACTATCATTTGTGATTTGTCTGTGTTCATTTTTAAGTTCCTTTTCCTTAGTGCTGTATTCCAACTTGTTAGGTTTCTTTATAATTCGCTTTCGTTGCTTGCAAATATCGCTAGGTCGTCAGCAAACGCTTTTGTTTTATCCACACTGGTTCTAGATTTTTGTGTCCTACATACATCGGGCCAGTATTTGTGTCTGTTTCTTTGATAACCTCATCCATCATGAGATTAAACAATAGTGGGCTCAATACTCCCTCTTGTCTTAGGCCCTCTTTAACTTCAAAATCTTGTGATTCCATGTTATCCGTTCTCACGTTTTTGTTTCTCCTATAGCGGCTCATAACTGCGTTTATTAGTTTTCCGTTCACTTTCCTTTTTTCTACACATTTTTTAACTACTTTTCTCAGTACCCTGTCGAATGCTTTCTCTATATCAATTAGAGCCATGTATATTCCCTTCCCGTATTGTTTTGCCTTTCCTATTAGTTGCTTGGTTGTAAAAATATTGTCTTGGATGCTCCTGCCTTTCCTAAACCCACTTTGGGATTGGTCCATTTGTTCTAATATACTTTCGTAGATTTTCGACGCTATGCTTAGCAGCATAATTACTGCGTTCAGTTCTGCTTTCCTTCTTGTATATTGGTAGAATGATGCCTACTTCCTTCATTGCTTTGTTGCATATTTCGGTTAATATTTTTATTCCGCAGTTCCCCATATTTTTTAGCATTTCCCCCGCAATGCGGTCATGTCCGGCAGCTTTACCTTTCTTCAGTGCCCTTTCCATCTGTATTTCTTCTACTTCTGGTTCATCATTTTCTTCTTTGTGGTTCTCCTCTCGGTCTTCGTGTTTGTTGTTTTCTTCTGGGCATAGTAGCTTTTGGAAATAGTTTCTCCAACAGTACATTATTTCCTGTTCTTCCATCACTAATACTCCTTTTTAATTTTTAATTTGTTTGATTTGCTGTTGTGCTTTTTGTTGGTTGTTTCCTCTACGTAGATTGTTAAGTACTTTATAGAATAATTTTACATTATATTTTACGTGATAGTCTTCTTCCATTTTCGTTGCAATTTTTTCCCAGTCTCTCTTAATTTATTAATGAATGTCAAATTGGAGTTTGATCCTTTTGCTTGTTACTAAATTAACTTTTTGTAGTTCTGCCTTTCGTATATTTAATGTCAATTACAGCTCCCTATCTTTTTTTTATAGCAATTATTTCATATAATATAATATAATATATATAATTTCTTGCTATGTTGTCATATGCCATTTTTATATCTAAAAATGCTGTTTTAGTTAGTTAGTTAATCCTCGTTGCTCCATTTGGAGCATAGGGCTTCTACTACCTTCTTCCAATTTTCTCTAATTTTCACTTTTTTATTTCATCCCACTCAACTCGAACTTTTCCTCCAGCGCATTTACTTTTTCGTTTAATATCTTGTTCTCCTTCCGTAGATCCGCGATTTCGTTCTTATACTCTTGTTGGTCTTCTCTTATTTCTTTAACCGATTTCATAAGCTCTTTTATCATCCCTTTCAACTCGTCCATGTCCGTTGTTTAGGGTGGCGTTCTATTTGTTTTTCTACTTTTACTAAAGCTATCACTATCTTCCTCAAGCCCTTCCCTTTTCGCTTTATGAATTTCCTATAAGCAACTGATTTTCAGCACAGAATTGTACCATTTTCCCGCCATTTTTGCTTATTGCTTGCTCGCCATGATTCTTTCTAGTATCATTTGATCCCAAATTTTCATTACTTCCACTTCCCAGTGAACAAATGTTTAATCTTATCTCTTTCTGTTGTTTCTTGCAATTTGTTATAAAACTGTTTCCTCTCAAGGTCAAAAAATTGGCGGATAACAAAAACCTGAGCACCGACTTGTTGAATTCTGCCCAAGATGTTTTAGTCACTCGGAGCAACGTCCAACAGTTAATGAAAAAGTGCAAAAACCTTGCCCAGCAAATGGAAAGAGCCGTTGCTGCAGGTGCAGGTGTCAAAAAACAACCGGCTCTGCTTGATCCATCGTAAGTGGTGCACTTCAGAAAGTTTATACCAACTGACAGATTATGTTTTCAGAAAACAACTAACAAATTATCAATTAGTTGGTTTGAACTGGCTGGCTGTTCTGCATGCGCAGGGGGTGAATGGAATTTTAGCCGACGAAATGGGCTTAGGAAAAACCATACAAGTTATTGCCTTCTTAGCACATTTAAAAGAAATTGGGGCCACTAAGGGCATTCCGCATCTTATTGTAGTACCTTCTTCGACATTAGGTAAGAAATAACCCAATCAACTTCAGTTCTTATTAGTTTTGAATGCTTGCAGATAATTGGAGAGTAGAGTTTGAAAAGTGGTGTCCACAAATGAAAGTGTTTATGTATTATGGAACAACTGAAGAGAGGAAAATGTATCGCATTGAATATTGGTCCAAAGGGAATTTGTCCAACTATGATGTTATATTAACCACGTAAGTATGAACTATAGAGTAGAGATATTTTATGTTGAATGCAAAATGGGTTCAGATAATTTAAAAACCTCATAAGATATTTTTATTTCATTAATAATACCTTAGATATTCTTTATTATCCTAGCTATTGTTTTGTTACAAATATAGGTTTTCGTGCTAAAAATATTAAAACACAGTTTTAGATTTTAAAATATCAAAGATGTATCTTTATTCAAAATCCTCTTAAGATATGTTTAAATACTTAATAATTTTTGCGATATATTGCACTTTGGGTATTATTAATTAATAACCATCCTTGATATCTGCCATATTTAGTCAAATAAATTTTATGCGACGTTGCCAAGTCTAAAAATTCTAATCGAAAATAAAGAATAAATTTCAAGAGTGGTAACCGTACCTGCAAATGCGTGGAGGGAGGTAAAACAGTCTAATGCCGTTAGAGGATTACATTGAAAGAGCATAAATGGAACAGCACAGATATTAATGATTTAAAGTCGAAAAAGCTGTAAAAAGCTTTCTACAAGGAAAGTTACAGACTCCAAGATCAAGGCAGCCTATAGACTAGAGAATGCAGAAGGGAAAGCCCCAATCCTAGTGGAACTGGACGGCTGGGCTTATAAAAGGGTGGTAATGGAGAAGAAACATAAGCTGAAAGATTCACCATGCTACATAGAAAGCGAGCAGACCATTACAAAACTAAAATTATTTTTAGAAATTTTGAACTGCTTCTCTTTTGGAGCTCTCACAATCCATTTATTGGGGCGGATTAGTCCCTATAACTTCTATCTTTTGTCTTTTTTAAAGTTGTCTGTGTGATTTTGCTTTGTTTAACAGCTCACTCGATTCCTTTCTGTTTCCTGATTTCCTTCTCCAATTCTGTATCTCATCTTTTTTAAGTCCTTGACCACCTACGATCTTATTTTTGATTTATCTCTGTTTCTTAGTTCTGTGAGTCTCCACTCAGTTATTATCTTTATCGCTCTATCTTTCGTCGTTATGATGCGTCCCAACCATCGAATTCTCTGCGCCTTTATTGCTTTTGCTATGTGCTCTCCTTTAGACAATGTCGGAATGAAAAATCTAAGAGAAAATAAGAAGTAGGGCAAAAGAAGGAAGGACGAAAACAGGGTACTAAAAACTGCTAATAGAAGGAAGGCCATACTTGTGGGATGGTGTGGATAACACTTTAAAGTTGAGCACTCTCAAAAACCTAATAAATTGACAACTAGAAACACTGGTGTTGGAGCAAAGCTGACACAAGCTAGAACATAGTTAACAAGTTTGAAAACTGAATCTGAAAGTCTAAAGGATAAAACCAATAGCAATAGGAAGGAATATGGGAAAAAAACACAAAAGAAAAAGAAGGAAATGAAAAATTAGGTAAAAACAGGCAAAAGAACAAAAGCGAAAGGGAAGCGAAGTTTGCCCCACATCAGGTTGGATAGTGGGTTGATCCCAAAAAAAATGGTGCAAACTTCAAGACCGACTAGCAGGTTCAAGGCCCATCTAGAGCTGTAGTGCAATGAATGATGATGATGATCATGATCCTACATATTTTTAAGTAAATTTCATTTACAAATATCTACTGCAAAATAC
This sequence comes from Limonius californicus, assembly GCA_014611495.1. Taxonomy (NCBI): domain Eukaryota; kingdom Metazoa; phylum Arthropoda; class Insecta; order Coleoptera; family Elateridae; genus Limonius; species Limonius californicus. The sequence continues at coordinate 14,542 of JABXWE010061205.1, forward strand.
ATTAAATGTCAATAGACAAAATTTGACACTACGTTTACACATTTATTAATGTTTATAATGTCTTAAATAGTTTTGATTATGAAACACCTCTGAATATACTGATACAGTGAAACCTCCTATTACGGGCACTCCCTATAAACGGACACATTTCGTAGAACCAATGTTCTGCTATTATTAACACGTCATGTTAAATAGCCTCTTTTAGCCGGACCCTCTAATACACGGACACGGACAGTTCATAAGTCTCATTTTTAGGAAAAATTGCCCCCTTAACGGGACATCTAATTTGCGCATATTACATTATGTCATCGTCCTGGTGAAATTTAATACTAGTACTTCCTGTTATAAATATTTGAGCCTTATCACGGTTTTCGCGGAACTAATTTCAACGTTTTTCTTTACTGTAGTTGTTTGTAAAATGCAGAACTTGTTGATTTAGAAGTTTTATAAATTCGGACTTATATTAAGCAGTTTAACTGCGGTGTTCGTAGGCAACAGTTCACCATGAAGCCCAAAAAACGTATGTTAACGTTAAAACAAAAAATCGAAATAGTACCCGGAAATTAGTGGCACGTTTTGCCATTGGAAAAACCCAAGCTGCTGATATTGTCAACAAACGAGAAGAATTAATGAAGCAATGGCAAAATAATACAAATGAAGAGCAAAAACAGAGTTTTCACAGACCAGAAGGATTAACTATTGACGCTTTATGTTATGAATGGTTTCTTAAGGCACGAAATAAATCAATTCCTGTATCTGGTCCTTTGATCCAAGCCAAGGCCAAACAAATAGCAGCCTCCCTAGGACATCAACAATTTGGGGCATCCCGAGGTTGGTTACATAAATTTCGTAATCGCCATAACATACAATTTAAGCCCACTTCTGGAGGTTCCGGCAGTGTTGACCAAAACGACGTGAATACCTTTACTGAAAGACTATCATCATTAATTCTAAGTTATAATCCCAGAGATGTGTACAGTGCTGATAAGACTGGGCTGTTTTTCCGTGCGTTATCTGATAGAACTCTTGAGTTAAAAAGTAAACGGTGTGTCGGTGGTAAAATGGCTAAAGAACGTGTAACGATCTTGTTTTGTGCTAATATGTTAGGCGATAAAGAAGATCCATTGATCATTGGAAAAGCTGCATGCTCTAGGTGTTTTAAAAATGCCAATTTAAGTGTCCTTCCTTTAACTTGGCGTTCAAATAAAAAAGCGTGGATGACGATGGAAATTTCAGCGAGTGGTTACGACAATTTGACAAAAAAATTAAAATGCAGAAAAGGAAGATAATCTTATTTCTCGATAATCCTGGATCCCATCCCCAGACGTTGAAATTAAAAAATATTAAAGTTATTTTTTTGCCGCCCAATTCAACATCGGTTTGCCAGCTATTGGATCAGGACATTATTAGGAATTTCAAAACTATTACAGAAATTTTATATTAGCACATGTTCTGGCAAATATGGAAACTGCTGCTTCTGTAAGTGAACTTATTAAAACAGTCTTTATTTGATGCAATTTATTTTATTAAGGAAGCATGGCAAAAAGTTACACCGAAAACTATCAGCAACTGTTTTGCCAAAGCAGGGTTTTTACGTAACTGCAATCAAAAAATTGATAATTTTGATGCAGAAGACGACCTACCACTATCTGTCATTGTTGCACTAAATAAAGTAATTAAACAAACATCTGTTAACAATATTCAACCTGAAGAATTTATTAGCATTGACGAAAACATTAGCGTAGAGGACGATACTATTGACTTAACAGTCGGGGATTACAATGTACAAGAAATACCTAGTGATGATGATGGAGAATCAGCCGAGATATCCACAAAAGTTTCTAGAAATGTAAAACCTACTGCGGACGCCTTAAATTTAATATGTGACTTAAAAGTATTTGCTAGTGACGATTTTAAAGTATTTGAACTGATACAACATTTAGAGACCCATTTTGAAAATATAATGGTACAAAATAAATGTAAAGCGCGACAAACAAGTATTTTAGAGTTTATGTCACCTTCTACTTCTAAATAATTAATTTAGATACTTGTTGTTTCTTTTAACATTTATAAAAATGTTATAATTATTCTAGTTATATTCAATAAAATACACTTTTCTGCATGTTTTAATAAATTTTGTGTTCTCTCTTAAACGGACACTTCCTATACCCGGACACGATTGTTTCTTTTAAGCGGACGCCTCCAATAAACGGACAAAAAGTGTGGAACATCGGTGCTTAACCGGCTTTTCGGATTTTAAAGTAATAAAAATGTCGGAATAATAATAATAACGGCATTTCACTCCACTGGAATTTAAGCTGTTCCATTCCAGAAATTTTGAGATCCTTTTATTGGGGCGGGTCAGCCCCCATGCATTCACATTTTGTTATAGTAGTCGCAATGTAAGAAGACCAGAGTAGGATTAAAATGAAAACCCTAAGTTGCGACGCTGCATCCTTTTCTAGCTAAGCTGACTTTACAGCAGGGGTGGGCAGACTTTTCCAGGGTACGGGCTACTTCTAATTTTTTCAAGGTGTTGCGGTCCACCCAGTGGCGTAGGTGTGGTGAGCTAAAAAAGAACGTCTACAATATTTATTACAACTTAACAATAAATACGGAATATGTACTTACCTACATAACTACAATAAAAAAAACTTACTCTTTTAAAACCGCGTTTAAAGCAAAACGCAAAATACGAACATAATAATAGCCACAAATATAATAATATCTAATAATGCATTTATTATCAAACAATTCAAAATACACTTCGCAACAAAATTAAGGGATATTACAAAAGATCTGGAATTTTTGTAAATTACTTTTCCAACTGCAGTTGCAATGGCAAAAAATAAATGTTTTGTTATTAGTTCAATATTTATATTCAATAATAACAGCTACAGTTTTACAATTCACGAAGAAACTAAATGAATTTCAAATTACACCACAAAATGTCAATTCAAACCAAATTAATATCGGGTGTGACCACCTCTGGCTTGTATGCAAGCTCTTATTCGCGAAGACATACTTTCAATTAATCTGCCAATAACGTCCTGTGCAGTTGTTGCTCAAATTTCTACTAATCTAGCAGACAACTCATCTAGTGTTCTGGGAGGAACTTGTAGCGCTCGGATTTGTCGTTTTAGGTGATCCCATAGATGTTCTATGGCAGGGATGAGCAACCTTTTTTTACAATGGGCCAACTACAAATTTAAAAATGTTCTGCGGGCCGCATATAAGAAACGTATTAAAATATGAACACTAGATGATAAACTCAAATTATCTCGTTATTAATAAAATGAACAAAATAACTACTCTATACAAAAAAAAACACAAATAAAACATATAATAGAAATAGTATAAAAAAAACAAAAAGTAATTATTATGGAAGAAATCTTAAACAAATTTTAATGAGAAGTTTGGCATTGCTTCTTTGCAATCAATTGGTCTACACAGGGTATATCAGAAACAGGTACAAATATTAAATCCGATGGTAGATTACAAAATATATAAACTAAAAAAAAACATTTCTTTGGCAATGGGACCCTTAAGATATGAGAAAATAATAATTGAAAATTTGACCCAAAATTGTTTGAATACAGCAGAATAATAACAAAAATTTAAGTTCAAAGACATGTTATGCAAAGGAGAGTAAGGTAGAAGTGCAAAAAACTTTCTTATCACCTGCCACAACCCAATACTATTAGGTAGGTCAGTAATTTCTATTCAGTCTGTTGTTGAAGCTGGAAAGCAGTGTTTCAACCAAAATGGAAAATTTTACGACCATTGAACTTACTGATGTTGTTCTTATTTATGGGGAAGCTTAAGGAAACGCTCTAAGGGCAAGGCAAATGTGAGCGATATCCTCAGCGCCGCATTCCAAACAGCCGTGCATTTACTACAACAGTCCAACATTTACGGGATTATGGCACGTATCAACCATAAAAACATCATCGCGGTAGTCCAAGAGCAGAAAGGGTCGTTAATGTAGAACAGCATGTCTTGGAATTAGTGGAGGAAAGTCCTAGTGTTAGCACTAGAAGACTTGCGTTACAAACTGGCGTTTCCCATTCTACTGTTTGGCGGATTTTGCGGGATCAGGGACTATACCCTTACCACGTTCAACGTGTTCAAGGTTTGCAACCAGCGGATTATGTACGTCGGCACGATTTATGTGAATGGCTTCTTCAAAAGTGCAATTTTTATGAAATCGGAACTGCTTTAAAATATAATAATATATTTTTTGTAATTTAATAGCCTTTTTTCTAATTTAACACATAGAAATATATATTTCAAAAGTTAAAAAGTAAAGCTTTGACGGGCCGCACGAAAAAGTGAGCCGGGCCGCATGCGGCCCGCGGGCCGCGTGTTGCTCATCCCTGTTCTATGGGATTCAGATCCGGGCTACGCGCTGGCCATTTCAGAACATTAATATTGGCAGCTGCTAACTCATCAGTCACAATTCGCGCTATTTGAGGTCGAGCATTGTCCTGCATTAAAATAAAGCCAGGTCCGTGTTGCACAGCAAAAGGTTCTATAATTGGTATAACAACATTATCTCTATACCTTGCTGCAGTCATAGAACCTCTATTAAGGACCACAAGGTTCGTGCGATTCGCGAAACTTATACCTCCCCATACCATAAGGGACCCGCCACCAAAACGCTCTATTTCTCTGATGTTGCACTGATGAAATCGTTCACCTGGTGCCCTCCATACTCTCTCACGTCGGTCATTGGCTGAGAGACAAAATCTGCTCTCATCTGTGAACAGCACGTGCATCCAATTTTCGATTGTCCAGTTGGCATACTGCCTAGCAAAGTGTAATCGAGCTCTTTTGTGTGCTGCTGTGAGAACAGGTGCAGTAGCCGGTCGATGAGGTTTCAGATTTGCTTCGCATAGCCTCCTTCTTACAGTTTGTACACTTACAATTGTGCCTGTTGCAAGCACTAACTCAGTTTTTAAATGCCTAGCAGTACAAAACCGTTGTCTTTTAGCAGTTATTCGCAATAAACGATCTTCTAGTACCGTAGTTTTTCTCCTTCTACCTTGACCTACCCTTCTATGATAATTACCGGTATTCTGGTATCTACACCAAGCTCGGCTAACCACTGACTGCGAAACTCCAAGTCTTCTTGCCACTTCTTGTTGCGTATGACCTTCTTCAA
>JABXWE010061206.1:0-16659 GCA_014611495.1 Limonius californicus
TTTATTTTTTAATTCGTAAAAATAAACTTAATGATTTTTGAAAAATGAATAATACCATTGAATTCTACTTCAGCCAATCTATTACTGGTTTAAATATTTGTACCTATTCGTGATACACCCTGTATACTCTACTGGTACCTAAAAGTAGTTAGTACTGTGACTGTTTAAAGAATCTATTCATTGAGAAGAATGAAATTTACGTCTATACAATGTGATAGAAATGTTACTATGGGTAAAATTAGCATCTCTGTTAATAAAGTTATTTAAGTTTCTTAATGTAATGTCAAGTGAGAATTGGATTTTTTGCTGCTGTAAATTTCCAATGCTTGGTAGTGCAAACAAATGCAGAAAAATGCTAATATTCGCTGTCTTTGATGGCAACAGAATTTTATATTTGGTGTTTCCAATGAGTGTTGGTTTGATGTAAAGGGAATATAATCATATTATTACTGTTATGTACATACATGCAGGAATCCTACAGGTTTGTTGGCCTCGCATTTTATTGCATTCTGAAAGAGCTATGATTTCATCCCCAAAATATTACTATTAGACACTAGCAGCAGAAAATCAGCAAAGGGATCACATAATTTTCTTCTTCTATATCAGGTATAATGATTTTACCAAAACATTCATTACGACTAGACAGTGTAAAAGTTAAAAGAAAGGACACGAAGTAATAAATGCTGGGTTAAATAGCCGCGAAGAAGATAATGTTCGAAGTAAAGTGCTGTGTGACCATAATTTATTCGAGCAGTATATTGCCTATTTATTGTGCCGTTTAATGATGACTTAATATTAGAACGGTAAGCTTAGTGACGTATGCTCCTTATTTATTATTAGATATGTGTAATGGTGTTGGGGGTCTTTAATTAAATATTGACCTGTATAATCCGTAATTGTATTATGTATTGGGAATTTGAACATTGTATCGTGTTTCTAATTTAAATTTAGAGCTGTGTACTCAGTAACAGAAATGTGAGTATGTACTCAAATATTGACCTGTCTGCTCCTTATTTATTATTAGATATATGTAATGGTGTTGTGAGTACTTAATTAATTAAATATTGACCTGTGTAATCCGCAGTTGTGGTATGTATTTGAAATTAGAACATTGTAACGAGTTCCTAATTTAATATTAGAGCTGTGTGCTTAGTAACAATGCTGTGAGTACGTACTCAAATATTGATCTGTGTGCTCCTTATTTATTATTAGGCATGTGTAACGGTATTGTGACTACTTAATTAAATATTAACCTGTGTAATCCGTAGTTGTGGTATGTATGTGGAATTTGAGCAATGTAATGTAATCCTAATTTATTATTAGAGCTGCGTGCTCAATAACAGTAATGTGAGTACGTACTCAAATATTGACCTGTCTGCTCCTTATTTATTATTAGACATATGTAATGGTGTTGTGAGTACTTAATTAATTAAATATTGACCTGTGTAATCCGTAGTTGTAGTATGTATTTGAAATTTGAACATTGTAACGAGTTCCTAATTTAATATTAGAGCTGTGTGCTTAGTAACAAGGCTGTGAATACGTACTCAAATATTGATCTGTCTGCTCTTTATTTTTTATTAGATATATGTAACGGTGTTGTTAGTATTTAATTAATTAAATATTGACCTGTGTAATCCGTTTGTAACGAGTTCCTAATTTAATATTAGAGCTGTGTCCTTAGTAACAATTCTCTGAGTACGTACTCAAATATTGATCTGTGTGCTCCTTATTTATTGTTAGATATGTGTAAAGCTGTTGTGAGTATTTAATTAAATAATGACATGAGCAATCCGTAGTTGTGGTGTGTATTTGGAATTTGTAACGCATTCTTTATTTAATATTACCGCTGTGTGCTTAGTATCAGTAATGCAAGTGCGTACTCATATACTGAGCTCTGTGTTCCTTATTTTTTATTAGATGTGTGTAATAGTGCTGGTGGTACCTAACTAAATATTGATCTGTATGGTCAGTGGTTGCGGTGTGTGTATGCAATACGTTACGTGTACCTATTTTAATATTAGAGCTGAGTGCTTAGTGAAAGTGATGTGAGTATGTACTCAAACATTGATTTGTATGTTCCTTATTTATTATTAGATATGTGTAACGGTGCAGTGAGTACTTAATTAAATATTGAGCTGTGTAATCAGTAGTTGTGGCGTGTATTTGGAATTTGGAATTTGTTACGTGTTCTTAATTTAATATTAGAGCTGTGTAAAGTGATGTGAGTAGGTACTTAAATATTGAGCTTTGTGGTCCTTATTTATTATTAGATGTGTGTTATGTTGCTGGCGGTACCTAATTAAATATTGACCTGTATGATCAGTAGTTGTAGTGTGTGCATGCAATATTATAAGTGTACTTAATTTAATATTATATCTGTCTGGTTAGTGACAGTGATGTAAGTACGTACTCTAATATTAAGCTCTATGCTCTTTATTTATTATTAGATATGCGTAACGGAGTTGTAGATACGTAACTAAATATTGACCTGAGTAAACTAGTTGTGGTATGTACCTGTTTGAAATTTTGTTACATCTTCCTAATTTTATATTAGACCTGGTGCTCACTAACGTCAATGAGTGTACCTAATTAGTAGTTGTACTGTGTGTTTGGAAGTTGTTATTTGAGCTATGTGCTCCTAATTTATAGTGAGCTTCTAGTTCAATATTACAGCTGTGAATTTATTGACTGATGTGAGTACGTACTCAAATATTAACCTCTGCGCTCCTTATTTATTGTTAAATATGTGTAATAGTGTTGTAAATACCTAATTAAATATTGACCTGTGTAATCAATAGTTGTGGTATATATTTTAAGTTTGTTATGAGTTTCTAATTTACTATTAGAAATAAGTGCTCAATAACGGGGGTAGATATACCTAATTAGTAGATGTACTGTGTACTAGAAGTGGATTTTTGAGCTGTGTGTTCCTAATTTACAGTGAAATAAAGTAAGCTCCTAATTTAATATTATGGCTGTGTGCTTAGTGACATGGCTGTAAGTACCTAATTATATATTGTATTGTGTGCTCTCAATTGATTATTAAAGCCGTGTGTTTAGTACCGTCGGTGTATGTACCTTATTAAATATTAAACTGTGTGATCCGTAGTTGTGTAGTGCGTTGGGACGTTGTTATAGTGAGAATTGTGAGAATTTAATATGATAGCTGTGCTCTCAGTAGCGTTGTGAGTACTTGACTAAATATTGAGTTGTGTGCTCCTGCTTTGTTATGTATGTACCTAATTAAATATTTAGTCGTGTGATCAGTAGTTTGAATGTTGTTATTTGAGCTGCATGCTCCTGATTTATAGTTAGAACTGTGTGTTATGCTCTCAATGGTAGAGTTGCAAGTATCTAATTAAATATTAAGTGATATTAGCTTATTATTAGAACTATGTATTTAGTAATATCGGTGCGTGTATTTAGCTGAATATTGAGATGTATACTCAGTAGTTGTGCTGCGTGTTTAGAAGTTCTTATGAGATCCGTGTGCTTCTAATTTATAGTAAGGATTCCGTGTTCTTAATTAATTATTAAAACTGTGTGCTCACTGACGCTGTTGTTTGTACCTAATTAAATATTGAGCTATGTACTCCTTATTTATTACCAGCGTTGCGAGTTCCTAATTTAACGTTAAGTTAATGCTCAATAACAACGGTGCGTATGCCTAATTAGTAGTTGTGCTGTGTGTTTAGAAGTTGTGTGCTCTTAATTTATAGTGAGAATTGCGGGCTCCTAATTTAACAGTATAGCTATGCTCTCAGTGACAGTGCTATGAGAACCTTATTAAATATGGAGGTGTGTGCTCTTAGTTTATTATTACAACCGTGTAATCAGTAACGCAAGTGCGTGTTACTAATTAAATATTTAGCTGTGTAATCAATAGTTATGCTGTCTCTTTGCAAATTGTTATTAGAGCTGTGTGCTTCTAATGTATAATGAGGATTGCGTGTTTCTAACTGATTATTAAAACTGTGTGCTTAACGATATTGTTGCGTTAATCTAATATAATATAGAGCTACGTACTTCTTATTTGTTATAAGAGCTATTGGTTCCTAATTTAGAGAACGTCGGTGCATGTATATAAATAAATATTGAGCTATGTAAACAGTACTTATACTGTGGGTTTGTAAATTGTTATTAGAGCTGTATGCTTCTAACTTATAGTGAGGATTGTGTGTTAATAACTTTTTATTAAAGCTGAGTGTTTGCTGAGCATGTTGTGTGTGTGTGTGTGTAATGAAATACTGAGCTGTTTACTCCTAATTTATTATCAAAATGGTGAGCTTCTAATTTAATATTATAACTGTGCGCTCAGAAATGCAATTGTTTGCTTCTAATGAATGCAATTCATATTGAGTTGTGTGCTCGATGGATGAGTTGTGTGTTGGTAAGTTATTATTTGAGATGTGCACTCTTTACCCACCCGGTCTGCTGTGTGATTATTAGGCAGTTGCGAGGTTTGCTTTTTATATTACATCCTTTAAGAAGCTCGTTTAGTGACTTTATCAACAGAGACAGGGGACCGTGTTATGTAATCCTCTCCTACAATTTATAACTGATGGGTTAATGATTTACATGTACGGCTAGGTTTATGTTCTATTTCATTTATAAGCAAGGAGATAGGGAAGAAAGGAGTACGTGCTGTACAGAATGTGATAATGGAGTGTGATTTGTAAAAGTATGGCCCTTGTGTACGTCATATTTAGGAATACGTGAATTTCTGCAAGTAATCCAAAGTTTGTATTTATATTGGTGTGACATGATAACGTTGGTAAAAGGATGCTGTCTTAAAGAATTGCTTCTTACTGTGAAATCGATTTAATTGAATTTTCCCATATTTAAGAGCTGGTTTTGTAAATGAATTGAAGGCAAACGTGCACGCACGTGCTCTGCAGGGGACTTTGCAGAAAATTCCACTTGGTTTATTTAGATTACATACACTGCAACCTATTGCGCAGTGTTTCAGTCTCCAAAGAAGGTTATCTAAAGTTACAACACTATTTACTGTACCATCAGAAAACGTGCAACGTAAGCACGAGACCAATCATTTTTTAAATCTAAGACCTATCTGAAAATTATTCAAGATTGGAAAAGTCTGAAACAGTTTCATAGATTACTGTAAGCAAAACAAATTTCAAAATCTTTATTCTTTCTGTTTGTTCCACAAAAAACATCAACATTAGATTACTTGTATCTAATCTTCAGAAAAGAACAAACTGGATTTAAATCACAAACTCCCTTTTTCAGTAAATGTGTTCGTCACGTGACTAATCACACCAAGGGAAATTAATCGACTGACCTCTGCTTCGGGTCAGCTCTGTTATCGACATAGTTAATGTAAAAGAACGTTGTTGTAACATCACGCCAATTTCGTTTGTAATAGTAGTATTAATTCCCCCTGCCCCTTGCCTAGCCAACACTCTGATAAGGGTTCATATTTAAATACGAAAGATTTTGAGCTGTTCGCAGTATTCTTAAATTCATATTGCTTTTAAGACATTGGTGTGTGTGTCTGTGCTAAAAATGAGAATCCTCGTAAGTAAAATTGGAATTTTTTCATTTGAAAAGTGTTCGTTTCCTTTAGTACTAAAATTTAGAAATAAAAAGGTCGCAATTAAATAAATTGTAATTTTTTGTTTAAATGTAAACTAACAGGTATGAAAACAAAGCTCGGCACCTAATTCTTAATTTTAATGTAGTTTGAATTTAATTTAACTTAAAAAAAATCAGAATTTATTTTTAATTAAAATAAGGATTTATAAAAAAAAATCTAACGGAAATTTTCATAACGTCCACCATTAACCAGTTGGCATAGACCAGCACGTGTGTAAACACTTGGTATTGCACATCTAATAATTTCGCGGCGGATACTTTCCCTTTCTAAACGACTCCTATGCTTTAAATCGACTAAATTATGTGGTCTACTAATATAAACTCGCGATTTCATATGGCCCCATAGAAATAAACCTAGCGGCGTCCGTTCTCGCACGCTGTATATAATAAATAGAATATTTTCTAGTTACGAAAATTTATGCAAATACATAATCGTTCAACAATAGAGCTAGCGTATCAATACAAGGAAATAATTTTAATGTAATTTAAAGCATAAACAGATTTTTTCCATGTGTCACACGCAGATTGAAAAGCTTTAAATAGCACCGGATTTACTTTTCGCTACAATACAACAAAACGTAAAAATTTATATTATCTGCATTATCTGCTTGTGTTTTATTACAGTCACGTTTTCTGACACGCACGTGAGTGCGTAGCTGATAACAAAATTGAGGCAAAGACCACTGTTCATTACCAAATGAATTATTCCACGAAATACATTAAAATATTGTTTTGCCATTTTACAGTATTTTAATGGTCTGATAAATCTGCTCGTTAACTGTTGCGTAACTAAATCAGGAATGAATGTCTGACGTACTAAGTGTTTCTTTTGGCTTTACCGCACTAGATACGTAGATATAGATTCGTGGAAGAGTTAAATAATTCAGTCTTAGTCCTATAAATCGAATAATTATTATCGGAAAATTATAGCTGTTACAATATTTTACGCTTGGTTACTCAAAAATCGTTAATGGCATCTATATCGCTATCAAGTATTATTAATCATTGATAATATACATTTCAGGCGTTCTAGAAGCAGCAACTTGAAGCTTAATTCTATTTTATTCAAAAAGAGATCAACAAATCCGTATAAATTTTAAATTGCTTAAAAACTAAGACAATTCAAACCGACATGTCTGTGAAAATGACACGACTCTAAATTTTGAAGCTCAGTATATGACGGAAACTTTGCATGATGTTAAACAGCAACTCAGTGAATGCCCACAAAAATATTAAATATTTAATTTGAATTCTTATAGCAAAGTGTTAGGGTCGACCTTACGGGGGGGCAATAAAAACTACTAAACTTTTTAATTTAAATGCGGTTGCAGTGCTTTTGCATTTCATTTATGCAGTTCCTGGGTAAACAAATAGCGGATACGATCAGAACTTACCGGCGGCGGCGGTGAACAGGTGACATGCAACAAATAATAAAACATAGACTTACTGATCTGTCAATAAATTATTGGGCAATTGTACTCACTGGGGGTCCTCCAGCTCCCTGCCCCTGATTGGGACTTGAACAGGATAGGGATGGTCATCTGCCGGCTAGGTGCTGTGGCCGCAGTCATTCGTAATCGTAGAGTAATTACTACAATTATGCATATTTTCCGGAGCACCAATCCTTCAGAGAGGGATCCAGGCTAGGACTAAGTCCAGCCAGTCTCTCTATTATTCACAGGAGTCGGGGGGGGGGGGTGCCCCCTCAGCCCCACATGCGAAGGGAGAGTATCATCATTAGTGGCTACACCTCCGCGTAAAAGTCAGTCGACGCCGTCCTGACATTAATGATGCATTCATAATTATAATAATAATTCGGCGTAGGCACATTTTCGATGTAACCTCTGCCGACTGACTAACTTCCGAATGATTGCTAGGTGAACAATGCTGAATTATGCCATACACATCATCTACTCATATAGCAACTTATATTCACTACGCTACTGTTTCTAACAACTACTTACATAGACGCACCAATCTTGTATAACAGCAATAATAGGATCCTATGCTTGTAAACTACATATAATACCAAGTAGATAATACGTAACCATTTGTGTAAACACATATGACACTTAAAGGGTTATAAACAATAATAAGCAGATAACACGCAACCAGGATGGAGGATACTCGCATCGCAATCAGTTAGTAGGCTCGCAAACGCTATTAATTAGTTATTACACCAAAGATATACAAGTTTACGCCTAGCTACCAATAACACTGCCTCTTGCAGACTGCCGGCCGCTGACCCCCCTCAAGACTCTGCCACCCTTTTCCTCCACATTTTACTAGACGGCCTTTCCTTCAAACTTCTTCAAAATTCTTCGCAGCTGTTATAGAGCATTTTAGCAAATAATTATCTGTTGAACGAATATCGCTCTTTAAACCGTAACAACCTCAATTTAAAGACACGTTTTGTAGTACTTAATATAAGAACTCTACGAAATACAAGAGAAAAATTGTGTGATCTATTTGATGACTCTCTACTGCTAACTTTAAGCGTATTAATTTTATTTTATTTAAGAACAGGCCAACTAATCCGTATAAAATTTAAATTGTTTAACAACTGTGAAAACTAAGACAATTCAAACATGTCCGTCTGTGAAAATGATACGACTTTAAAATTTGAAGCTCAGTACATGACGTAAACTTTGCAGGATGTTAAGAGTAAGTTGGTAAATTTTAATAAATATAATAATAATAATATAATATAAATATTAAAAATTTGATTTGAGCTCCTAGGACAAAGTTATAACAAAAATTAGAAAAAAAAAGCGAATTGGCAACATACCACAAGAACGAGGTTATGGGACGATTTTTTATGAATCTCGCCCTTGAAACTATAAAAATCTTAATTTTAAGACAAATTTTACAGTACTAAATATACATATAAAGCTCTAAGAAATATAGTGGAAGAGAATTGTGTGATCTGTTTAATGATCCTCTGCTGTTAATTTGAAACCTCATTCTATTTTATTCAAGAACAGGCCGTCAAATCCATATAAACTTTAAGCTGCTTAACAACTGGGAAAACTGAGACAATTCAATGCTGGGTGTCTGTGAAAATGACACGGCTGTAAATTTTGAAGCTCAGTACATGATGTAAACTGTGCAGGATGTTAAGGGTAACTCAGTAATCTTTAACAAAAATATTACAAATTTGATTTGAGGTCCTACAACAAAGTTATAAGTCTAGTGATGGGCATAATCGGATGATTTCAATAATCGGAATGTTCCACTTCTGAATGTTTTTAAAATCGGAATATAAGTACCCGTGTGCCGGCGGCCGGCGCTCGCTATGAGCTTATCTCTTCGCTATTTTGTCCGCAATGTCTATTTATTGTTTGGGTTAGTTGGGCAATCAGTAAAACAATTTAATTCATGACATACCCTACCCTACCTTATAGGTAGTAGCCGATAGTCGTGTAGTGATCGCGAACAGAATAAGGTGTAAGGTTAGAATATTTGTTTTGTCTATATGTTATAATTTATGTTAGTCAAAATTATAGGTATGATATCTCTCGGAATTTATTTACATTGAAATTAATTTTTGTATTGACATTTGTTAGATATGGCTCCCGGTTGAAAGCCAGCAGTTGTCTGGAAATTTTTCAAGTTAGCAGCTGATAAGCTGACCGCAACCTGTAGTTTATGAAATAAACAACTGAAATGTTTTGTTAGTAGGTACTACAAATTTATTACAGCATTTGTTATGCAAACATCCTATTCAATATAAAGCCGAATAGGGCCGTTCGTTCGATTCGGTCGCATTTTTCATTTGTTGGTACCGAGCAACAGCATCATCGGATTCCGAAACGTTCCGAAATAATCGGAACCTTCCGGTTAGTTGAACAATCGGAACCTTTCCGATTATTCATTCCGGATCACTAGTTATAACAAAAATTTAAAAAAAAAAGCGTATTGGCAACATAGCACAAAGAATGAGGTTATGACATGATTTTATGTAAATCTTGCTCTTGAACCTATGTCAACCCATATTTTAAGACAAATCTTGTGGTACTAGACATAGAAGCTCTAAGAAATACACTAAAAGAGAATTGAATGCATTATATTATCACAATCAGAAACAATGAAATTAATATATTCATAGCAACAATCTTATCTTAATCAATAATCTTATTTCGTAGGGATGTTACCATATTTTCGTTCTGTATAACTTCAGAACATTATTAAAAGTTTGTTTATTTAGGAAACAACAATATTTTAATAACAGTTTTTAAATATATGTAACCTTCGAAGTTATATAATATAAGAAATACTTGGTAATGCAAATTAAACTGCATTTAAAATATTTCTTTGAAATACCTTATCTTCAACATTAGACTTCAAATTTTACCTTTTACCTTAGTGGTTCATGTTTACTTTGACTGATACTTTAACATTCTGTTGCCTGTTTTTTTCTATCTCCTCTTCATCTTCTCTCACTGTATCCCAGGACAATCAACATGGCTGGAAAAATTATCAAAATGGCCGTCAGTCCCCGGCAGACCTTCAATGGTCAGACGGTGCGAAGAATCTCCGGGCCAGTCAAGAAGATTGCGACGTGGAATGTGCGTAGTATGTTTATTAAACCAGAAAAATTACAAATACAATACAAGAAATGCAAAGACTAAAGATTGATGTACTTGGTATTAGTGAAATGCGATGGCCAGGCAGTGGGAAATGTGATACAAATGAAGGAGTAGTTTATAATGCTGGTAATAATAACCCAGAGCATGAAAATGGAGTAGCAATAATAGTAAGTAAAACAATAGAGAAATCAGTAAAACATTATGTTCCTTACTCGGATCGAGTCATTCTATTACAATTAAGTTCTACACCTGTAGACATAAATATAAATCAAGTGTATGCCCGTACTGCAGATAAAGACAAACAAATCATATAAGAGTTTTATGAGCAAGTGGAAGCAGGTTTACAATTAATAAAAAGACCAGAAATATGCATTATATTGGGTGAACTAAATGATAAGATTGGAAAAGGGAGATATAACAATTGTGTCGGAGATTATGGATTAGGAAAAAGGAACGACAGAGGAGATCGTTTAGAACAATTTGGCGAAGAAGAAGATTTAGTAGCGACAAATACATATTTCAAACTACCCCCACGTAGATTGTACACATGGAAGGCTCCATCTGAGAATAAGGAGAATATAGTAAGGAATCAAATTGACTACATACTAATCAGTAAACGATATACGAATAGTATAAAATCTGCAAAAACATACCCAGGTGCAGATGTAAATTCAGACCACAATCCTCTAGTTGCAACGTTCAATATCAATCTCAAAAAGGTCTCCAGAAACAAACAAACAAAAAGAATCGAAGTAAATAAACTAAAACAACCAGAAATTGCAGAAGCTGTTAAAGAAATTAATAATGGAATAAAAACTCTAAGACAAGAAGGAGCACAAACAGAAAATATTAATACTACATGGGAAGACATGAAAGAAATAATGAACAAAAGTTGTACACAAAATTTAAAAGCAGATGATGCAAAGTAGAAGACCAAACGGATGACTGACGAAATTAAGAGCTTAATGGATCATAGAAGACAATTCAAAAATAAAGATAATCGAAAATATAAAGAAATAGACGGGCAAATTAAAAACAAAATACGAGAAGCAATGGAAAGATGGATGTAGGAAAGGTGTACCGAGATAGAAGAATTACAATCAAAAAACGACACTTTTAATGTACATAAAAAGATAAAAGAAGCCTTAGGAAATTTTAAAAACGTAAACAGTGGTATACTGCTAGACAAAGACAAAAAGATTGCAATGAGTACAGAGGAGAAAATATCTATTTGGGAAAAATTTATAGAAGAATTGTTTGAGGATGATAGAATACCTGAACACAACATAAAAGAAGCAAATACTGGTCCAAAGATTAGCAGGGATGAAGTAGAATATGCTATTAGAGTCACTGGTCCAGCTGAAATCCCATCCGAAATATTAAAGATGTTCGACGAAAATAGCATAAAAACTTCAACGAAACTATGTAACGCCATATACCATACTGGTGTCATTCCCGATGATTGGCTAAAATCTACTTTTATCGTACTACCCAAAATAGCTCACGCCAAAGAATCACCGTACAATTAGCTTAGTGAGTCACACTTTGAAAATATTTTTAAAGATAATACACGGAAGAATATACCGTAAATGTGAGGAGACAATTAGTGGCACGCAATTTGGTTTCAGAAAAGGTTTTGGGACCAGAGAAGCACTTTTCTCTATGAATGTTTTAGTTGAACGATGCAGAGATGTACCTAAATAAAGAAATCTGCCTGTTTTCACCTTTTTGCTCCTGCTCTTTCATACACCATTTTTTTGTGTTTTTTACGTATGTGTACCTTATTTACACACATTTAAAATATATTCCTCTTTGTTTATCTACAAACCAAAGAAAAAGTATTAAAAAAACTCTCTTACTCGCATTCTTATTTTACCACGTCTTTATGTAGCGTTTGCTTAGTCCCTAATTTCCCTTTCTTTTTTCTCTTCTCTACTTTACTGTCTCCTTCGGACTTAACTTTAATCTCTTTTTGAAAGGCCTCTTTCTGGTTTTTTCTTTACATAATCTGTTGCTTTCTCTCTGGATTCGGAAGTTTTGTAGGTACTGCAAACCCATGAAACTATTAATGCTTACCGTGATTCCATTTCCGTTGCATTGATTAATTCCTTGTGCGTTTTCACCTTAAGTAATACCTAATCATTTTCTTCTTCATTTTTCTGGAAAGATATTAACTTTTGGGAGAGACTTTTAAAATACGATCTAAAGTAGCAGAAGTTTGGTATTAAATCTGAAAACGAAAGTACATCTCGATGTTCTCCATTTATCCTTCTTCTCATAAAATGAAAGCCTCAAGAACGGGTTGAACGGAGATAATCGTTTGTATTCATATATTAATTGTAATCACCTTCAAACAAATTTGAATTTTATATATTTTTTAGACCTTAAACCTAAGCATAAATTGAAAACACTCTGTATATGTTTAATAATAAACAACAATTTTATAAGTACATGAAAAACTATTTAGTCACGAAATGGCTATATTATCGTGCTTAAACTTAAAAATCATTTTCTAGTATTTAAAAAAAGTTTAAATACTGCTATTTTGCCAACTTCTAAGTTTTCTAAAATTACAGGTGTCCAAACCCATCAAGGTAATTGACCCATCGGAGCTGCTCCGACCGGAACCTACTTTCGCTGACAAACCTATTGGACAATTCAGGGATTATTCCATAGACGAAAGTGATCCAATTAAAGAAAGGGTTCGAAAGACTTACCATGACATGCATACTAATCAAACTGTTGATTTTGTAAAAGGTAGATCATTTTGATAATTTATTTTGCATTATGAAGAAAGTAAGAAGCAAGTTTTATCAGTTGGCTCAGTGGTCTAGGGGTATGATTCTCGCTTTGGGTGCGAGAGGTCCCGGGTTCAAATCCCGGCTGAGCCCCATCTTTTTATAATTTTTTTTAGTTTATTTATCGGTTTGCTCACAATGACATGTACGTTCTATTGTTGAAAATATAAAATTCATAAATAAAAAATTTTAAATGTGCATTCTTTAGTACTACTAAAAATTGTACTGTAATACGATAGTGTCAGGGTAACGTATGCAACCCAAATAGCTCCCTCGTATACATATAGAACAATGTAAATTTAATATTTATTCTACACACATCAAAATGGTCTAGGGGACAAACGTAAATAGTATGTTTGCAAACGTTAATCAAAATGTTTTGTGATTATATCATACAGAGATTTATTCTGACAATTCATAGATCCAGTTGGCGATGTTTCTTTTTGTTTTTGTAAAACAATTGTGTTCAGTTGATGACATTTGTATCGAAAAGGTGTTTCTGCTCTTTAGATTACTCAGTTTATGTGTATTGAATTAAGAAACAAGGTGGGCTTTATAGTGTCTTAGAATCAATAAAGATGGAATGAGTGCATCTTAGTCGTGATATTCAGTTAAAAGCTGTGGGCATGATAGAAGGAGGTATGACTATTCGAGATGTGGCGACTGCTGTAAATTCTTGTAAAAGTACCATTGGGAGTTTGCGGCAGCGTTATCAAGAAACTGGTGATGTAAAAGATAAAGAAAGACATCCTGGCCCCATCAGGAAAACAAATGTTGTACAGGATAGATTTCTTCGAATCCAATGTCTTCGTAACCGAAATCTTACGGCCAACCAGCTAAAAACTGAGCTCCAAAATGTCCATCAAGTGGTAGTCAGTGGTCAAACTGTAAGAAATAGGTTGCATGAGGTTGATCTCTACGCTCGACGCCCTGTTAAAGTTTCCGTGCTTTCACGTGGCAATCGCGCACGGAGATTAGAATGGGCCGAGGAACACATCAACTGTCAAGAACAAGACTGGGCTCACGTGCTCTTCACAGATGCATCCAGATTCGGTTTGAGGCCAGATTCTAGAAGACTAAGGGTGTGGAGGAGACTTGGAAATGAAAATCGTTTGGCAACTGTTCAGGAAGTTGATCGGTACCAAGGGGAAACAGTTATGGTTTGGGCTGGAATTGAAATTGGTCATAGAACTGAGCTGGTTTTTGTTGAAGGCTTGTTAACGGCAAACGCATATCGGGACACAATTCTACAACCTGTTGTACTACCACAGGCGGAACAAATTGGGGGACAATTTTTACTGATGCAGGACAACGCTCGACCACACGTTGCGAGAACAGTTAGAAATGTTTCACATGAGCACAATATCGCAGTATTGCCGTGGCCGGCGCAATCTCCCGACTTGAATCCCATAGAACATGTGTGGGATATGCTGGGAAAACGTATCCTGAATCAAGGCTTGATGTTTCAAACAAGGGAAGAGCTCGCAAATTGTTTACAAGACCAGTGGTAACAAATTGATCAAAATGAAATAGACAATTTCAGTCATTAACAGTCGAGGTGGCCATACACTGTATTAAATGTGCAAATTTTTCATTTTTTCGTTCATATTCTACTGTTATTTGTAAGTTAAAAATTTGCACAATTTTTTACACACCCAGTATAAGCAAACTACAGTAACTTCTGTTTGTTTTTGTTATTAAAATTAAAGATTATTGTTCAGCTTTATGTTTTGTTTCATCGTTATGTCATAATACTTCCACTAGTTGCAACAACGTTTATTTTTAGCCTTGTCCCCTAGACCATTTTGATGTGTATATAAACAAATTTTATGATTAAAGTTTGTCTTCACTTTATTCGTACAACTGAAATAGGTATATTTCTTTGTTACCGTCAGTCGAAAATAAGGCTTCTCTATAAATATTTTTGATAAATATTTCGAAAGGCCGAAATTAATTTTAACCAAATATCTACTATTTAGTTTTGACGGCAACATTCACTTCAGCAAAGACGTAACTTTTATTTTCCTTCCCCGTCAGTTACTGGTTTGCCTCAAGATGATGCTGTATAATTATTTAATTATGTATACCTCGACTATTTACTTTTACAGGACAAATAGGCAAATGGCTAAATTTTACACACTTCGAAGCAAATGTTCGACATGCCCTTGAAAAACTAAACGAATTGGTTGATGAAAGCGACCCCGATGTCGACATCCCCAACATAATCCATGCCTTCCAAACTGCTGAAAGGATAAGGGAAGACTATCCTGATTTGGATTGGTTTCATCTTACAGGACTTATCCACGACTTAGGAAAGGTACATATTCTCTTCCCTTCATTTTATCCTTCATACTTTTAACTGTTTTCCTCTCTATTTCTCGATCTTTATATATATATATATATACACATGTTTTTATCAAACTGACACCCTGCACAATGAATGTATAATTGACACCCAATTTATACACTGTATATAAATTCTTGACAACCTGGCACTCGTATAAAAAATAGCAATATAGCACCCTTTCTATATACAGTTATTACATAAATAATCGTTCAAGTGGCACCTTCCAACGTTGCCACTCTATTGGGTGTCGAGTTACCATTTCTTATTAAAACATTGACTACCAATATCCAATAAGTGGGACGATGCAGTATTTCCATGTCTAGCTTTAGATGCATGAAATTTGACGGGGTCGAGGGGGGTTGTGTTTAATTTATTATTGAGAGCATATTTACGAGTCATCCAAACTCCATATTTTGACTCGCTCAGTATCCTGTTGTTTATAAGTAAAATATCAACCCTCTCGTACCACCTCCCGGGGTAAACAAATTTTGAAGAATTAGTACCAATTTGTTAATATTTAGTGCGTGTTTTAATATTATAGATAATTTCCCTCATTTTTTATTAACCAATAATAAGTCTCTATTTCGAATTTATCCACCAATTAGGCTGGTATTATACTGGTAATACCCCTAGGGAAATTACCGGTATAATCAACTCGTATTGGTTCAAATTTCGAAATAGAAGACATTCAATTGGTTGACAATGACATAAGTAAAAATGTCAGATGTCAAATTTATTTTATTCGCGAAATTCTCTGAACAAATACCCCTCGTTCAGGCATATATCCTTAAAATTTTTCCTTGCTGCCTTGCACGTGTGTTTGTTGCCTCTAAACACTGCCCGCGCGCTACGCGCTTGGGCAGTTTTTGTTGCAACAAACACTTATGCGACAGCGCGGAAAAATTATCAGTAATATGCCTGACACTTGGGATATTGTATATGAATATACCCGTAATGGTTAGCTGCCATAATAAAAAAATTCTAAATATTTCAGTTAGAGATTTTGCTATTTTTGTATCACTGTATTAGAAAATGTATAATACAATCAAGTAGAAAACTTATACAGTTAGGAAAATGGATTATTATTTAATTATTATTAATTATTTATTGTTATGTAACTTGTACAGCAACTGGACATTTAATTAAACAATGTTAACTTAATATTATTTATTCTTATGTAACTTATAAAGCAACCAAACATTAATTAAACATTTGTTACCTAAACTTATTTATTATTATGTAACTAAACATTTATGTAACTAATTTTAGTAATTTTTCAATCGGTATTCATTAAAAATAAAAGTCT
>JABXWE010061207.1:0-16753 GCA_014611495.1 Limonius californicus
AATTTTCGATACACCCCCGCATTCCAAAGCGCATCAAAATCGGAGCAATACTTTCGGCTGTAGGAGCGTCACATACGTACATACGTACATACGTACATACGTACATACCCACCCACAGACAGACGTTTTTTAAAAACCATTTTTTTGGGTTCCTAGGGACCCAAAACGGATATTTCCGTTAAAATCTCGATTTCGAAAATTTTCATGATTTCAATACTTACCCTATACCTATAAGGTATGGGAAAGTAAAAAGTGGTGGACGTGATTGAATGCAAACGGCAAATAATAGAAATGAATGGAAGAGGCTAGAGGAGGCCTATATCCTGCAGTGGATGGAAAAGGGCTAATTGATGATGATGATTATACAGTTTTAAATTGGCGAGCGCGAGTGATTAATAATTTAAATGAAATTTGTACCACAAAAATAATAAATATCTCGCTTCTTTAATTATGCATCTGATATGATTACTAATAATAATACGTCGTAATAAAATGTACCACTAGCGTACAACCTATAAATAAATACAAGGAGTAGGTAACCTGACATTAGATACTTATAATAATTTAGTTGATAATTAATAACTACACAGAAGTTCTTCGCCAATATTTTTGATTAGGCGACGTACTTATCGCCGGATACACATTTCATATAATATAAACTGTAAGTTGTAATTTAGGTCGGTACAACATGCACATTACACTAATACGTGAGCCTATTTACATCACTCTCATCGCAGATTTATTGATAACCAACGGGATATATTTTAATTAAGAAGGCGATGGCTGTATCCGCCATATTTTTGCGATGCGGTCGATTTTATGCATTTTAGCATGTATTAAAAATACTTAGTACAGCTACATTAATCAATCTGAACGTATATTACTTTGACATAACAATTAGAATGCGATTAGAAAGAACTATGTGTTGCGTAATTTGCAATGCTGATACAATTTTTTATGGATCACCGCACTTATAAATAACAGGTTACTAAATTTAAACTTGAATGCAAAACAATTGCATTTTGTATACATTATCATAAATTAGTATATATGTATTTAATTTCCTGGAGTGATTTTCAGATTGCCGTTGAAAATTCTGTCGGTAAGTTGTTAATTAAAATAACGAGCGCTAAAGCCTCTTCGACATAAGAGCCGCGTTTATGGAAATTTTCGACCATAATTTTCGGCACTCATCGAACGGATGTTTTAGCGATTTTATGTCCAAAAGTATTTGTAATTTTTGACATAACACGCGAATAAATTGATTTGTTAACCATGTTACCAGTTTGAAAATTGCGGGAGTTGCGCCGCTGAGTTCGCCGAAACTAACGGTGTTAGATTAGACTTATGATAAGTTGACATTTTGTTTCAGAAAGTCATGGCCACTTTAATCAAATGTCCGTCAACCTAAGATCATTTATTTTTCTCTATTAAATGCTGAATATTAATACATTTATTTTTAGGCGCGTAATAAATTCATTGCGGATATGAGAATTTCGATTTGTTCTATTTTGTGCGAGACATTATTTATTCGAGTGCGCATATAAATGATTAACGTGCTGATCAGCTCGTAGACAATTTTAAACGATGGCTTTAATAGTATAACTTCTGTTTTTGTACGCGTTTATCATTAAATCAATGAAGTTGTTGGTAAAAATGATTAATTTATGAACCAAGAACATGAAATTTATTAATTAATGTCGTGGGTCGTGAGAAATGTAGTTACACATATACACGCATCTCGTAGATAATGCTTGCCTTCGTAGGCGTTATTGCCCATTAGACTGATTAATTAAAGCGTAAAAATTTATTCTAATCCCAGCGGTATGCGCGGTTATGACATTTTCAATTTTCTTTCGATAGCTTTTAATTACAGTATTTCACGGTTTCTCTGTTTCTAATCATGACTTGTCGACGTATTATTCAAATACAGAATGAAACACTTAATTTCATTACGCTTCAGTTACCCTATGAATATTCCATTAATGATCGATTTTCGTTACGTGTAACGAGAGAAAGAGAGAGAGATCACACCGCCTTTGTTACTTAAAATAGTTTTTAAATGTGCATGGAAATCGGCCTCAGTGTGTGAAATACTTTAATACTTTCAAACGTCTTTAAAATTGGATACAAGAATGGAAGTTACGAATTCAATCAGGAATTTATTTATAAAAAGGGTATTACAATATTATAACGATGAAAACTATATTACTTTTCGATGTAATCTCCCTGCACTTGCGCCACCGATCTGAAAGCTTTCTAAAAGCTCTCCGGAAGAAGCCTTTAGCTTGCATGCATATCCACTAGGCCCGAGTGAGCTTGTACGAACAAATTATTATTTGTTTTTATTTCCCCTATATGGCAGAAAGCTGTATTTGAATAAAATTCTCTTCACTATCTCACAAAATTTGAAGACAAAAAAAATTCTTGAGGTTCCTATATTAAAATGAGAAAGATTTTTTTAAATTTTATTTATTTTCCTACATAACAAAAAAATTGCATTTTGGTTTCAATAATAATTTTATTAAATTTCAATCCAGTAAAATTTTTTTTTAGTTTCTTATTTGTTAGCAATCGGAACAACTTACATATACAGGGTGAATAAAAGGTAAAGAGCATCGATGCTACAGCCTTAAATAATAAGTTTGCAAAAAAAAGTTTTTAACAAAAGTTTCCTATCAAGATATTTACCACGATTTGGCGTTTTACATTTTTTTTTTCGATTGTCATATGTTTTAGCTATGACGTCATCAACTTTTTTTACATGGCAACCTATACTTTTTATGGCATGACCAGTTAGTGCTTTTTATTCTCTATACAGCGATGTAAAAATATCATACATTTGCATAATAAAAATTTCAAGAACAATCACGATAAACATTTATTTTTGCCACTGGCAACATGTTTCATCAGGTACACTTATTGCACAATAAACAAAAGACAATAGCAGGTCCACAAGTTAGTAAAATAGTTTCAAATCATATTTAACATCATCTATAAGAAAACAAATGTTCAAACTGTTCGCCATCCACTGTCTGACAGTGGGCAATACGATCAGAAAATCCTCGAACTGTAGCAGGTGATATTACTCGTATATGCTCGCGGATTTTCCAAATTGTCTAGTCTGTTTGTATACATTGTACTTTTAAGATGGCCCCATAAAAAGAAGTCAAGCGGGTTTAGATCCGGAGATCGCGCTGGCCACTCCATATGTCCTCTTCTTCCTATCCACCTATTTATAAAAATCCCATCTAAATATTGACCAACATGAATGCCATAATTAGGTGGAGCACCATCTTGTTGCACCAAATTCTATTGTTCGGCGTGATCGGATTTTCTGCATTTGGAAACAAAACAGCTAACGCGGGAAAAAGTTCAAACCTCAAAAATCCAATTACCGATCAGCATTTAATGTGCTATCAAAGAAAAGAGGACCACTGTCTCCTATAATTCCCCCCCACACGTTTACTTTTTGTGGATACTGTGTGTGTAATTTTTCCATTCAATGTGGGTTATATCGCGACCAATAACGGGAATTGTGCCGATTTACAGCTCCATTTAAAGCAAATGTGGCTTCGTCGGAGAAGATAATAGATTTCATAAACTGTGGGTCGTTATGGCACCTGTCCACAATTTCTTCACAAAACTGAATTCTCCTATCAAAATCATTTTCTGATAATTCTTAAACAAATTTAACCTTATAAGGATGAAATTTTTCTGTATGTAAAATATTCAGTACAGTTCCTTGACTAATATTATTATCCAGGGATAATTGTCGAGTTGAATTATGAGAATTTTCGGAAACTGTAAGCACAATGGCCAACATTTTATCGTCTGTTGCTATTTTTGGACGGTCAAATTTATCCAAATCTTTGACGTGGCCCGTTTCTCTAAATTTTCTATTAATTTTGGTTACAGTGGACCGCGTAACAGGTTCACGATTTGGATGTATAGTATTAAATAAAGCGCACACATCGTCGTGAGTTCTCTTTTTATCACCGTACCCGATCATCATCAAAATTTCGATACGTTCAATTTCTGTTAAACGTACCATGATTAGAAATTCGTATTTAACACAGGACACAAACTAAATTTTAATCACTTATTAATGCTAACTGTCACCGAATTGACATTACAGATTTGCATTTGTTCAATTTTAAACATTTTCCAACAATTGCCTACTATTTGCTTTTGTTTATCTTGCAATAAGTGTACCTGATGAAATATGTTGCCAGTGACAAAAATAAATGTTTATCGCGATTGTTCTTGAAATTTTTATTATGCAAATGCCATTTAAAAAAAAGTCGATGATGTCATAGCTAAAACATATGACAATCGAAAAAAAAAATGAAAAACGCCAAATTGTGGCAAATAACTTCACAGGAAACTTTTGTTAGAAACTTTATTTCGTAAAGTTATTATTTAGGGCTATAGCATCGATGTTCCTTACTTTTTATTCACCCTGTATATACATTCCATGAGCTAATTTGTTGTTTATGTACATGGCATGCTAAGAGTATCGCCCAGTGGTGTTACCTTATACTGTACTATACTACTACTATACTATACAATTACTTTAATTAAACAGGCATTTTTGAATGTAAAGAATTTTTGAGCATATTTAAACCTCAGTTACTGCATCTATTGTCCATTTCCTACGTAAGCGTCTTCGATGGGTATTGTCTAATAGAGGCCAAATACTTGGGTTGAGATGAGCTTGAAGTTTATGCATACGATTAGTCATGTAGTGATATATAACTTCGTTGATGTATGGTACCCTTAGATCTTCATGTAATGTACGGTTAGATACCTACCACGGGGCATGGACTGAAATCTCTGTAGCACGTCTACATTTAAGGAACTAGCGCAACCCCACAGTTCGATACCATACGTCCATATAGGCTTGATGATTGTCTTATACAGTAGAATCTTGTTTTCACATGAAAGACTGGAGTTTCTGCCCATAAGCCAGTAAAGTTTTTGGACTTTTAAGTCCATTTCTTTTCTTTTTTTTGCCAATATGTTTTTTCCAGTCAATTTACGAATGTTATATTTCCATACCATTAATTGATATTGATGGACATTGCTGCCTTCTCAGTATAAACGTAACTTGGACGGATTGTGATTCGTTGACCTTTAAACGCCAGTTTGTCAACCAATTACTGACAGAGCTTATGTTTGCGGGTGTTCGTGACAGGAGAGAATAGCGGTATCATCCGCAAAGGTTCCTACTACAGTGTTTTCAGATGTGGGTAGGTCTGCAGTATAAATCAGATAGAACAGAGGTCCAAGAACACTACCTTGCGGAACACCGAAGTTTATTGGCATAATATCTGATACTTCAGAACCGGACTTTACTTGAAAGTAGCGATCTGCAAGAAGAAGGAAATACTGGTGAGGGAAGGATTTTTTAATTTTGAATAATAGCCCTTGATACCAGACTTTATCGAAGGCTTGTTGAACATCTAGAAAGACTGCACAACAATATTTCTTGTCTTCCATTACGTCAACTAAGCGATAGCATTGTTGGATGGCAGAATGCTCGTGCCTGAAGCCGAACGGGTGATGTGGTAGCAACTCTTCTAAAAATGTATCGGCGTGTATTCTTCTGCAAATTAATTTTTCTAACAATTTGGAAATCACTGATAGTAAACTGATAGGTCTATAAGAAGTCACCTCATTTGGCGGCTTCCCTGGTTTCAGTATCATAAAAATTTGCGCGAATCTGAGTTGCAGTGGCCAATAAGTCAGACGAAGAATTGCATTAAAAAGTATAACTAGCAAAATAATACCTTTTCTAGGCAGTTCTTTCAGTGCCTTTCCCGTTATAAGGTCATAGCCGGGTGCTTTTTTGCTATTCAGATATTTTATTTCTTGTACTATAGGTGAAACGGCCGTAATAGGTAGTGGTAGTTGTAGAGGCACTGTTAGATATTCTTCCACTTCTGCGTTGTCTTCATATGAATGGGGATGAAAAACTTTTGCAAGGTAATGAGCGAAAACCTTGGATTTCTCTACGTCCGATCTTGCTCACTGATCCGTTTGGTTTCTTATAGGCGGTATGTAGATCTGCTGCCGTTTCAAACTTTTAGCCGCTTTCCAAATTGAATTATAATCCCTGGTTAGTGTGCCAAGATACGTTTCAAATTGTTGATTTTTTATTTCCCTTATGTTTCTTTTTAAACGGTTGCTTAAATGGTTATATGTTTTTTTGTCGAGAATATTACGCGTGCGTTGCCATTTACTTGTGTTTTACGTATGCATTCGATAGAGGGAGTGGCGTACCAATCCCTTTTTTTGTAAAGTTTGAATCAGATGATTTGTAGTTCTCTCCAGTTCTTCCGTCGTTTTTAATCTGACATTAATTTCAAGGTTTTGCTCAACATATTCTCGAAAAGCATCCGAATCTGTACGTCGAGTAAATATAGCTGTGCGGTTTTCTTTTAATATAACAGTAGTACTAAGAGTAGGAATAACTGGTGAGTGGTCTGATGATAAGTCATAAGAGGGTTCAAGATGAGCATAGTTATTTGAGATACCATTGGCTATAAAGAAATCCAATAAGTCCGGGATTTTATTTGGATCACTTGGCCAATGTGTAGGAGTGCTCGAGGACATGTGTAAATAGTTTCTTTCAGCAATGGCTCTGAATAATTCACTACCCCTTGTAATTATAAGCCGGGATCCCCAGTGGGTATTTTTGGCATTGCAGTCTCCTCCCACAAGAAACCTGGGTCCTAGTGCATCAAAGAATGGCAATAATTGGTCTTTTGTAAATCGATGTCTAGGAGGGCAGTAGACTGCTGAAACAACCAAAGGACCAGATGGACCTTCAATTTGTATTGTTGTAGCCTGCAAAAATTCATCCTGATGTTTTTCCGGTAAAATAAGTTCTTAAAATTACTATAATTAATGAAAAAAAATGTATTTGAGATTTTCAACGTTAATTTATAACACTTATTTTCGGTCATTGTTGTGTATGAATCTGTCTCTTGACTTTTGTCCACAGATTGAAGTCACTGTTTGATACATCTCTCCACCGCTTGAATGTGGTAAGAATATTTTGAAATGTCAATTTTCTTAGGTACATACATCTAAAATCATCATTTGCAAAGCCTGAACTGACATTTTCCTCGTTAATGGTGGTTCAGTTATAGAAACAGACGTCCAATCGATCAAGTCAGTATAGTCTTCAGCATCGAAGTTCAATTGAGGTACTACGAACTGACAAATACCTTGACTATCGTTGCCTTGTGATCTACATTTCACTATTCGTCTGAAACCCAATTCGCGAACGTGCTTTCGGCAATCAGCTAACATGGTTAATAAAATAATCTCTGGGTGACAAAAATACGCATTGACTCGATCTACTATTGCCTTTAGTTCAGTTGGTAAGAACTGTGATTCCCTGATGACGGTCAAAATCCAACTAAACGCATCACTCGAATAATATGCTGTGTTAGAACCAATAGTTCTTTGGAGGGTCTCTCAGTTGCTACATATAATCTCAAATTCCTGTTTGGGGTTGTTAACCACCTTGAATGGGCCATTTTCCCTGGTTGTCTTTGAACAAAATCGTAAGATACTTTGCCTTCTGAAACTGCTAAGCACATCTCGTATAAATACTTTTGATTTGTACTTAAAATGTTCAATGTAATCTGAGGCAGTTCTACATGTATCTTTTTGAATGTAGCTACCGGCATATTTTCATATCTAGCGATGGCGTTTCCAATAACACCAGAGAAGCTTTTTGGGTCATTAATTTTACCATCTACGCGATCCATTAAGTGACGCCAAGATAACTCATTACAATGTAATAAACATATGAACCAATGTACTGGTTTGCCTATAGCATTCTCAAGCTGCTTTATGACACCATTCTTCATTCCCGTGTTGACCACCGTCCCATCGCATCCAACTACCACTACTTTTTGCATATTAGTTTCTAAAGCGGTAACCAAAAAGTTTAATATACTTATCTTAATACAGCTAGCTTTGCCTGATGTTGGCGTAACGTGTCTCAAATACTTATCCCCTGCCTCAGAAACCAAAACAATGTTCTGTGATGTTTTGATTCAACTTTTTCCCGAATTAACGTCCTATCTTTTCCTCCATCAAAGTAAAGTCCGTTTATTCAGTATTTTCGTGGCAAGTATCTTGCAAATCTTGACGGCATTTCTTACGTTCTGGTCTTATTTTGCTTCTATCCATAACTTTCGAGGGGTCTTGCTTAGTAATAACCCCAATATCGTGGAGAACAGTACTTACTATAATTGATGCTGACCTGTCGGATATGCTTGTTCTGTCACAAGCTGCAGCTAGATGTGGTAGATTTATTCTCGATTGCGGTCGTGGAACTGTCTTCGAAGTAGATGGGATAACCCTTGAAGAAATTTCGAAGTTGTCATCGTCATCACTAGAAATCGTTAGAGTTGCTTGATATTCACTATTACTACCACCACCTGAACGTAGCCTGTCTTCCACCACCTCCATTGTACACTTTTGACTAATTCGGTCTTTATGTTTTTTCAGTTTTTCAAAATCATGCATTTTTCGTTCCTGCTTTTTCCTGTTCTTCTTACTGGTTTTAATATCGACATTCCCAATCCCCATTCTTGGTGTTGTTCTTTGGTCAATTAAAAATTCGTGTTCCGATGGGGGTATTTTGTTTAGGCATTGGCAAAGAGAAAAATCTTCACATTTGCAAAATGAAATATCAAATAGATTTTGGCTTGCAGTTTTAAATAAATCTATCTTCTCAAGACATCTTTTATTGTATACTGATTTTGTGTTTCTCTTAATAGCTTTGTATTTTTCATTATACGTTTTTACCTTGTGCAAAATTTGCTGATCGGAAACAACAGGTAATGAAGCTTTTTTCATGCATTTTTAATACTTGACATCAAATTTGAGGATACTTCGGCAACACTTGGATCTTTATTATTCATAACCTCATTAAGTAAATATCTGATGAACAAAAAGGCTTTCATTACATCAGAATAAGTTGGAAGCACATTGTTTTTGATTCAGAAGGTACACCAAACACTTTACATTCAGTTTCTCGACGAGTTTTAGGCATTTTCCACAATTATCTTATATTACCATAAGTGTCTATATGACCTAAGAATACTAATAGCTATAATAAGGAGTATTCATAGTCATATTCCAGAAAGCAGTGGGGCAAAGCTGTATAGGAAAAAAAACATATCAAAATTGAATGATTTGAATTAAAATTATTTACAAATTTCAAATTTCTCTGAAGATGACATCACATGTAACTCTAATTTTGCACACATATAATGTGTCCCACAAAGCAACCTTTGCATACATAGGCCCACAGAACTAAAAAAAAATTTTTCGCTCTACCCTAATATCCACTCTTAAACAACTTCGATACCATCGATATTTGACTGAAATTTTTCCGGCTAAAAATTCTTTTAGTGGGTCAAACAAATAAAAATCGGAGAGAGCAAAATCAGGAGGGTATGATGCATGCGGAAGAAAGGCACTCTGAAGTTTGTTTATGGTTTCAACTGTTCTTGCAGCGGTACCGAACAGTGTCTTGGAGAAAGCAAACAGAACTTTGTCTTCTCTTCCGGTTGTTTCTGATTGCCTGCTTAACTATATCGCGCAAAAGTATCTGCATTAATTGTACGAAGTTCTGTAAAGAAACCAATAAAGAGCACCCCTTGAAAATACCAAGAAAATGTTGCCATCACTTTAACAGCTGACAACACAATTTTTGCTTTCTCTGTATGTGGAAATATGGTGTGACACCACTACATGCTTGCACACGGGGCCGATTCTGGGTTGTTAGCCGCCTGCGTGCCACAGATATTTTGCATCAAGTACAAGTAAATATGCTATTAGAATCTTAACCTAACTCACGGAGGTTGCTTTTTAACTGTTCTATACAGAGTGTAACTAAAATGCTTGCTTAATTATTAAAGATATTATAGAAAATAGTACCTAATCCTCCCACTTGAAAGTCAGCTGGTGCGCTTATTAAAACGAAACTAGGCTCTAGTCTGCAACCGTGATGAGTAATGTCATCATCATTGACAGCTTTTTCGTCCCACTGCTGGCCATCGGCCTCTTCTCTGCCACCTGTTCATTCTCAGCGCTAAGGTAGAAATAAGGGGGACCTACTGTTTAACGTTGGATCCGAACGACAGAAATTCCAGACAAGGTTTTTAGCAATAAGATCCCACGGTTGCAAGCCGAATTGGGAAATTGTGTCTAATGGGTTGCAGATAAGATTTTTATAAACCAGCATAGTAATGCTTAGGTTTCGAACCTAAGCCAGATTTGACGTTTTACTCAGAAAGCGAGTGTTCTACCAACTGAGCTACTACCACACAATGAGTAACGTATTCACATAAAATTGCAAAACATTGGTTCCACCATTACCATAATTATATGCAGAAAAGTAATCGGACAAGTCTCACGTTAGAAGGCTGTAGGTACGTAAAGCCGTCGGTCCCGGTTGTCATACGGACATCTTTGACAATCTTAAACCATGTAATGGAACTTCTTTTCCCTGTTCGACGAGTTATGTTAGCCCCCTGCCTGGCATAGTTACGAAGAGGGCTCACAGACCCTACTCCATTGCAGGTAATTAATATGTTATTGGCTTATACACAGAAGAAGAAGATGGAGAAGATTTATATTCAAAACAAAACCATACAAAAATGTCACACATAAGTACCGTAACTTAACAAAATGTGTACATGTTCATAGTATTAAAAGTGTATTCGTTTTTCTTTCTTATTTGCTAATTCGTCAATCATATCAAGCTATTTTTTTTAAAGGGTGACATAATGGTGCGATTTTGTTTCCTAATGTCTTTATTATAGCAGCTTGAAGAAAACTTAAATACAGAAGTTGTTTGTTTGATTACTATGCATATTCTAAAATTATTGCTGACTATACCTACAGGGTGTTTTATTTTAGTGGGACAATGTCCAACTTCTTTATTTTAAATAGAACATCCTGTACATTGTAACATTTTTGGATTTATAATTTTTTATCTTTACAACGATATAGGTATTTATAGGTAATGGTTTCGGTAACAATTAACTTTTTGTAAAATTTTTAAAAAATGCTTTTTTGTTAAATTTCGTTGTTGTTTTAAAAAGCGCGGTAAAACATATAAATATGTGTAGTTTAAAATGTCAGGAAATAACTCGAATTCTATAAAATCCTATATTCATTAATCTATAATTTAAAACAAAATAAAATTACATCTTATTGCCAACTTTTCTGTTTTTTCTATTTTTTCTTTTTAATAATATCTAGATATTTTTAAAACGAAAAACGCAAGCCATATAAAACCGCACATACGTGTGAAGGTCATGGAACGACAAGCTCGAAAATGTAATAATATACAGGGCGTTCTATTTTAAAAAATGATATATAAGGAGTTGAATTTTATTGAATGTGGTTATAAATTAGAAACATCCTTATAAGATATGTAAATTCTAAACAGTATGACACCTATCTGAAAATGCGTTCGTGTAAATTACGAAATCATTTTGAAAAATTGGATACTGATCTGTAGGTACTAACTGTTAAAGACAGACTAATTTTTTCGAAATTTAAGAGAAAGTTAATTATTCCAGAAACAATTAGCGATGGTTACCTAAAACCCCATATGGTTCTAAAGAAAAAAAATAAATTAAAAAATGTAATAATATACAGGATGTTCTATTTGAAATAAAGGAGTTCTCCGCTGTCCCAATAAAACAAAGTATTTTAAGTTATGCACAGTAATCAAACAAACAACTTTTGTATGTGGAGTTTTCTCCAAGCTGCTATAATAAAGACAGTAGAAAACAAAATTGCTCTGTTATGTCACCCTGTATATGTCAAGTTTTTTAATGGGTCTTCCCATTTGCAATTCCAATGTTAAAAACTCTACACGCTATCAGTTATCAGCTTGTTGAAGAGTTCAAGACCATCAATATGTTGAAAACTTTTGCATTCTGTGATAATTAAAAGGGAAAGAAAGATTTTTTTATTTCCTCTTCACTCATTTCTCCACAATCAAAAAAATTCAAAAATATTACGACATTCCTGCAGATTTTCAAACATTTCCTAAATGGAATTAAAAGCTGTATTAACAATCGTGAGATAAAATTGTATTCTCAACAATTTTTTGGATTCTTGATAGTTTTTGACAAATTTTCATAATCAGAAAAGCGAAATTTAGTCCTACTCCTTACAACTGGAAATTCTGCAGCTAGAGCTTCTGCATCCCTAATATATTTACTAAATTTGAATTTTATTCTTTAAAAGTGCACAATAAAGAAGCCGCTCTAAGAATTTGACCGCCTGCGTGCATGCACTGCACACCTGCCAGAACCGGCCCTGCTTGCATATTTTGCCTCGGCAGTAAAATAATGTACCCAGGTTTCATCAGTTGTTACAATTGAGTCCAAAATGTCATCTCCTCCTGTCTCATACTGCTGTAGTAAAAGAGAAGCGATTTACAAACGATTCAACTTGTCTGCTTCGGTCAACAAGCGCGGAATCCACCTGGCATTCACCTTACGATACTTCAACGTGTTTATTAAATAATGTCTTCAAAACAACTCTGTATACATGATGCTCATTTTCTATACGAGTTATCCCGTGTCTAAAAGATTTAGACTAGTTAACTACCCGACTTTTAGAAAGATACTGATCGCCTTATTGAGCTCGCAGCTTGTAAGAATTTCAGTCGAATTTTGCACTGCACCATGCTATAATGGACAGAATTAACTGTCAAAATATTATTATGTATAGCGAAACAATTCCTACGGAAATGTTAATCATAGGCAACCGTAAATTAATTTAATTTTTTAAATTATTTTCAGATAAGGTTTAAATTTGAACACTCCTCGTATTCTATGTCTAATTATTACCTGGAGAATATTACGATGTAAAATGATTCCACGTAGCCAGCCAATCTGATAATGAAAAGCCACAATTTTCCAACGTGGAAGCTAGGTGTTTACAGGGGTTAGCCTGAAACAAAACGTATTCATTAGTAATACTTTCGGCTTTCTGTAATTTTCACATGAAAGAGTATTTACTGCTGTCTTACAATTTCGAGATTCAAATTATGTATGTCCTAATTAATTGATACATTATTTTATCTAACTACTACTTCATTACTCACAACTTCAGCATGTGTGTATTAGATTACGTACAAGGATGGACAAATTGAATAACATTATGAAGTGAAAATTTTGCTACTTATAAGTGGCTTGAAAGGGAAGAATTCAAAAATTTTAGATTTCAACTGAGTCCAAAAAAAATGTATAAACTAATAATTTTTAGTTTACATAATATGGCAGATTGAATATTAAATACTTTTATTTTGAGGTTTATAAAAAACATACATTTACAGATAATGATTCTTAAAATACAGCTTCATTTTTCATTTTACCAAAAATAAACCCAATTAATTATTACATAGCCATTGCAACAAATTATAACTAATTATTAGAGTCGCCATTTCTACCCGATGGTGCCATCAACATTTTTCAAAAATTGCATGTTGTAATTATTTAATGTAATTTACAAAATATCCTTTGCTTTTGATTGGTATAAACAAAATATTCAAGACACTCAAACAGCGACAGTAAGAAATGGAATTAGAATAGCTTACTTAACTAATTAACAGTAAATGGTTATAAAAATGTAACACAGTACTATTATTACTACAATAATTAGATCTGCCATAATAATAGCGATAATTGCTACTACTATTAGATATGTGATAGCGACAAAAACAGCTGCAACAAAAGGAATTATTCAAAGCATGTGCCGTTAATTTAAATATATAACTGACGACGCTTCTAACACTATTTACAGATCAGTCTACATTTTCTGGAATTGTATTGACATTTTCTGCTTTAAGCATCTCCAAAAATAGTTTCCAGATTTCATATCTAAGGAACCAAATGCCTATTTAGTTTGGAAGTTAATACCAATCCAGTTTTACCCAAAATATGATATTAAAAAAAAGTTAATATACCCTATATGAGCCGGAACACCATCTTGCTGAACAACATGGTTACATCTAGATGTAATCAATAATGCACCGGGTTAATCATTCGAGCAATCTGTAATATCTTATTATAATTGTCTACTTTTGTCACTTTAGATTATTTTGATTCCTTAGTCTATGCCGTAATTTATATTTTTGTATTTTTTTAATTCATTGTTTAACCCTACTAACCACACCATTAAAAAATAAGCCAAACGATATGAATCTATCTAGATACCACGATATTATTCCAAATTTTTGTAATCTATCGTTTTCAATAACTGAGTAACAACTAACGCTTTGTTTACTCAATAATTATGTATCCGAAACATTACAGGAGTCTTTCAAAAAAATTAATAATTTTTTTATCTTCCACGGCGAGAGTATTTATTGAATCTAATACTTTCAATTTCGAGATTTGACCGAAAACACTTCTGACACTCATAAATGTTTGGAAACTAAATTTTTTCACGCAATGAAAACATGTATTGAACTTAGTTGTAGGGATATTTTACGGGAAAATATTTGTACGCACTGAAAGGTTGATATAACGCTAGAAAATTGAATACTTTCACTTCACAAGGTTCATTTTAACTCATCTAAAATCGAAAATTCCAAAATTTCTACCTCAGTCGGAAACCCGCTGTAAAGTTACAGGAGTTGGTGGGAAAAAATTAACCATCATACTGAACTTCAAATACAAGAATATTTTTATTTCAATAATAGTTTCATTTTCCATATGTTTGTATATATGACAAAAACATAGGTATACAGTTCATAAACATACATCTAAACTACTTAAATTTTGTATTGTACATTGTTTATCTACAAATTTTGTGATAATACAATAAATAAATAAAATTTCGTTAAAGAAGAAACACCTTCTGGCACTAATAATACTTCAAGTAGCAGTTTTTTTGCAAATGATAACTAACGATCTTCTTCTTCGAGTGCTTTATCTCTTATGAGACGTAGCGATCTTCTTTTCTATGTCTGTGTTACGCGTTTAAAGTACCACAGGCATAGAGAACCTACAGCTTAACGTGGGTTCTAAACCACGGGAAGTGTAAACACTTCTACTCTACAGAAGATTTATTAGGCAGAATACCTCGCTGGTTTGCCATTACCTTGCGTGTGAGAATGGCCGTTAGAAATCCGATGTTCTGGTATTGGGATTTGAACCCGGGACGTTTGGCGTAGAAATCTAATTTTAATTTAATTTGATCTTATTACAACCGCATGTCCAACCAATTTATTTAATCGTATACTAAACATATTGCCATTTACAATGGCTGTTTTTTGCTTCTCAATTTTTAAACAGGATGCCGTAACTCCTGGGTAGAGCAGGAATACAAATATGATAAGGGTTACACTTGATTTTAAATTTCCATATTCTAATTTTATAAATTTGAAATTATTATTGGCTGGATATATAAATCATTTCGAATGCCTTTACTCCAAACATTCAAATAACCTAAAATCAATTTGACACAATATCAAGGATAAGAATTAGAATAGTTGTTGAAATTGTTCACTCTTTTTTTAATACAATTGTATTTTTCTTTTGATGTCTAAATGTTTGCGTAGGATTTTGACCATAAAACATTGTTTTTGTCGATATGAAACGAGGTAAAATATATTATATTGATTACAAATATTATATTTCACATTTAGTAGTGCGTAAGGTGATCAAAACATATTATTTACGATATAAAATATTTTGAAGACATTAAAATCATTAAACTGTTAGAGTTACATCATTTGAGGAACATTAATAGGTAGCTTAAATCTAAAATTAAAATAGTATTTATATAAAAGTTATTCATTTTCTGTGTTTTATAGTAATATTTAACAGACACGACAAATATGCCAAGCTTTAAATTTGGTATTTTGTATATATTTGCAGTTAAAATAGAATTGAGAAAAAATACTTTTAAATTCGTATTATACTTTTTGACCAATTTTGGGCATGTTTATAGAATATTTTGTGACTAAACCTGACACTCTTAGAATACAGCACTAGTATCACATAATTTTTAGAAGAAGCTTTCTTATATATAGGCAAATATTTTGTTGACTTAAATTACAAACAAATCCTTACATAACTTTTCCAACTGAAAGTGCGTGGAGTTTTTTAAATATGGAATTAAGTTTTCACAAATTTATTCAATTTTACTGTAGGGTCTTAAACAAAAAGGGTATTATTCAATTGTTACATATTTAAAAGAAATAGTTTTATACATACAGTTACAGTGCTGTCAAAATAGAGCTTACACACTCGTTGTGAAAACTTGACAATCCTGTAATCCATTCTCTAATTATTCCTATAATTATATCGTTTATTATTACATTTATTAATACTACATAGTTTTTCATTCTTACATACTGTTGGCTAATCTTTTAGCAAATATTATTTTTCTATAGCATGCATTATCATCCTACATAGCGTTTAGTTTTCCTGTATAGTGTTTACAATTTCTATATTGCGTTTATTATTCCTTATTTTTTGTAAATAGCGTTTATTATGCGTATGTTTATTATTCCTATATAGCATTTATTGTTCCTATACAGCGTTTATTATTTCTATGTAGCTTTTATTATTCCTATATAACATTTATTGTTCCTATATACCGTTTATTATTTCTATATAGAACAGTCATTATTTTATTATAGCATTTATTATTCCTGTACAGCACTTATTGTTCCTGTATAGCATTT
>JABXWE010061212.1:0-10362 GCA_014611495.1 Limonius californicus
GTTCATCGACTAATTATTATTTGGTGAAAAAAAAATTATAACTGCAGTTTTAAGGAATGTAAAGAACATACTCCACTTTAGGTACAGGTGATGAGAAGAATTTTTAAATTATGTGAGATATGCGGTATCTGATTCTGTTTGTTCGTTAATTATAGGTTTAAACTGTATGGAATAAGTTTTCTTTCCGCAAAACTATCAAGGTAAATTAATTTAAAATATGTAATTTAATAAAAAAAGCCACAACTGAAGGCATTCTTGTTGCATTGATGTTGCAAAACAAGTCTTATACAGTAGCCTTTAGTGCATATCTGTTTTAAAACATTTTCGCCATTTTAATTTAAATATATTCTATTTTACAGTAAAGCGATATTCTTTTCTGTCTGTAATAAAATGAATTGCATTTGTTTAAATACTGTACGTTCTCAATTCTGAACGAACAGTTCTTAAATACTTTCTTCTTGGCAAACATCCCAGCTTAAATTTTATCAGACAAGTGGTGAAAGGAATTGGGACTGTGACTGGATGCATATGCAATGTGAGTAACAATAGCAGAGGACATTTTCCGGAATTTATTTCAAACTATTCGTATTTATTCCTAATACATAAAGAATCTTAGACTACTTTTTTACTCTTACAATGTGCTAAATAGCGTACCCATAAAAATTATATTCGGTTTTTGTTTGTAACTTGAGCGACAAATAATGCTGTGCTAGTGCTGAGCAGCAATACTTGCAGAACTACATTTAACTTATAAAGACACGTTCTTCGCTTAGGCCTTAGAGCTACGCGCATACAACACAGCGGTGTTCCGGATTGTCTCAATAATATATTCGAAGTCTCGTGCTGGCTGATAATTATAGCAGATGGAAAAATGAGCGAAACAGTTCTTCTGAACTTTTACATATTGTCTCATCTGTCTCATCTCTGCATATTTATGAAAGTATATTAATAATATGTCAGTGTTTTACCGGAACACAAAATTTATAGTCTTTTATCAGCTTTTCAAATTATTGTCAACGTACGTACGCGGGACTGATGTCCACATATTTTGGGAGAAGAAAAATATCATTGGCAGACATTGAGGAGGAGAACGGAAGGGTATTTTAGTTTACCTTTTAAGGATTTAAAAGTATATTTTAGAATTTGAAACAGCTACAGGGTTAGCTATACCGTCATTTTCGTACATAGGGTGTGAAAAATGAAATTTAAACTAATTTTTACCTGTAGGTGGTTTAAAAGTGTATTTTAAGGGATAAAATAGCAACAGGGTTAGTTTTAACGACCTTTTCGTAAACGGGAATCGTTATAACATCGTTTACGTAAATAAGACTGGAAATATGAAATTTAAACAATTGTTTACCGTAAGGGGTTTAAAAGTGTATTTTAGAGGTTAAATTAGCCACAAGGTTAGTTTTAACGTCCTTTTCGTAAATGGGAAGCGTTATAACATCATTTACGCAAATAAGTCGGGATATATGAAATTTAAACAACTGTTTACCTATAAGGGGTTCAAAAGTGTATTTTAGAGGTTAAAATAGCCACAGGGTTAGTTTTAACGTCCTTTTCGTAAATGAGAATCGTTATAACATCATTTACGCAAATAAGTCGGGATATATGAAATTTAAACAACTGTTTACATAAGGGGTTTAAAAGTGTATTTTAGAGGTTAAAATAGCCACAGGGTTAGTCTTAACGTCGTTTTCGTAAAATGAAATTGTTGTAACTTGATTTACGTAAATAACATGGGAAATATGAAATTGAAACAATTGTTTACCTCTAAGGGTTTTAAAAGTGTATTTTAGAGGTTAAGTTAGCCACAGGGTTAGTTTAAACGTCATTTTCGTTGTAACTTGATTTACGTAAATGACATGGGAAATATGAAATTGAAACAATTGTTTACCTCTAAGGGGGTTAAATGTGTATTTTAGAGGTTAAAATAACCACGGGGTTAGTTTTAACGTCCTTTTCGTAAAAGGAAATTGGTGTAACTTCATTTACGTAAATAACATAGCAAATATGAAATTGAAACAATTGTTTACCTCTAAGGGGTTTAAAAGTGTATTTTAGAGGTTAAAATAACCACGGGGTTAGTTTGAACGTCCTTTTCGCAAAAGGAAATTGTAACTTCATTAACGTAAATAT
Source organism: Limonius californicus (assembly GCA_014611495.1). Classification (NCBI taxonomy): domain Eukaryota; kingdom Metazoa; phylum Arthropoda; class Insecta; order Coleoptera; family Elateridae; genus Limonius; species Limonius californicus. The sequence continues at coordinate 2,143 of JABXWE010061212.1, forward strand.
AATGGGAAATATGAAATTTAAACAATTGTTTACCTCTAAGGGGCGAAAAGTCTATTTTTTGGGTTGAAATGGCCATAGGAATAGTGGAAAGTGTATTTTCGGATTAAGATACGCACGGGGTTAGTTTTAGTAACATTTATGTAAATAGAAATTGATGTTAAAACAAAAATTTTCAAAAACTTAGTAGCCTTAGTTGTTTAAAGGTTTAGCAAAAAAAATTTGATATGAGTTCTTACGAAATTGTCCAATGCCATTTAAAAAAATGATATCATAGCAATTACGGTTTCGGATGGATTCAAGAACAAATCTGACTCGATGAATTTTCGATGTACTTCGGCATGCCAAATTTCACAAGTATCGATACAGCAGCGTTTGAAATACAAAGCGTTACATACGCACACCGACGGAAATTTTGTAGAAATCATTTCTTGGGTTCAAAACGCACTATTGCCATTAAAATCTCTACATCGAACATCTCGGTCACGTTAAGTCTCATTACTAGGAGTGCGGAAAACCAAAAAGCAATGGGAAAAATGGAAAATAAATATGAATATGCAACCTATTTAACGGCAGTTACCCTAAACTGCATAAAGATAAGATTCTTGTGTATGCTATTTGGTTTAACTAAATCTCCAACTTCTCTATTAATTTACAAGTCTGAGACGGTGGAACAATTTGATTAAAAACATGACTGCCTTGTGACGGCACAAGAAACTGCATTTAAGCTTAGTCAATTATAAAAGAAAATCTTCCTACGTCTGGCATTTCTTCCTTGTTTATCTACGGTTATTCGAAATAGCCTCAGTCTGAAACACAATCTCGGTTTCAGACAAAACAAGGTTAAGTACAAAAATCTTTGAGCTTCGTTAATTGGCGAAATATGATCCCTTTTTAAGAAAATTTATTTTTGTTTAGCTACCTGTCTGGTCTTACTCGAGATTAACTTGACCTTTGCTTATTCTGTTTTCAAAGAAGATGTTCCTTTCAAGAGGCTTACAGCTCAAATTGTATTAAAATACTGGAAACATAAACGGGAACTTGGTCCTAAGGGAAATGGAAGTATGTAACTGCATTGTAAAACGAGGCAATTTCGTCAGATGGGCTTGTTGTTTTCGTGCTTGAAATAAGCCAACGGAAAAGAAGTTTGGCGAAAACAAAATGCGGACAATCGCAATTTGTCGAAATTCTGTAAACGCTTGTATTGTTGCGTATCGCGCACGGTGGTAACAGTTTCGGACCTGTTTTTGTTCCTAAGAACAATTATTTTGCTACAATAGTGTCGGAACAGAACAGAGCCGACTGTAAAAGCTTTTTGTACCGAAATAAATTTGTACTGTAGAATAAATGAAACTGTTGCCTTGTAGCGCTTGCTAGAGTTTTATTTCCTACCCACATTTACAGCGCGGAATGTTTCAATGTGCTTTAAAACCCACTCGTCGAGCCACTTTTGTACTTGATACGGATATTCACAATTCACATGTTTCACACGTAGACAGTTTATCTAAAGGTATACAATTTCACACCGAACAATGTCACAATAATTTCGTTTAAAGTACTGGAAGCTAAATTCCTGAAAACGAACAGCTTATTTCCCGATCGAATTCCCTGTTAAGGATCCCTCAAAAATACAAAACCCCAAGATAGCTCTTGTAAGCTCTGTTTCAATAGAAATATTCGTTTTCACGTATCAGGACCTTGCCAGCTTTCGGATTCGCGCTTGGAACAATGAACAGATCGTTTCGGGGGTTTAATATTTAATTATTTGGATTTTTAGGGTTTTCTGAAATATGCAATAGCAACAAGATTTTTTATCTGATAATTTTAATAAATTTGAGAAGGTAGAAATAAAAAATTTGGAAATACAAGCAGTTTGTGCCGTAGCAAATTCAAGGATAAGCTATGCTTTATGTATAAGTTATTAAGAATAATTGTATGACTTTTTTTGTATTAACACGACTATTTTTTTTGCCTTTTGAATTGTTTTATTCAATATATTTTTCATTTGCCATTGTGGATAAAATTAATGGCACTTCTCGAATTACGGTTGCATTAGAGGCGTAATAAGACCCAAAAAAAAACATTCACACACAACACGCCTCGACACTGCGCAAGCGCTACAAACGAGGATCAAGATAAAGAAAGAAAGAAAGAAATAATAATAATGGACTCCATTTCAAGAGGTATTAATTTTTTGTGTTTCATACGTATTTCGACACGCAAAATATCATTTTCAGAAGCATTAATATTGTAATCATTTGTAGCTAGGGCAATAGCACACTGGATTTTGATTTCGGACTTGGCTTTGGTCTTTCATTTCAAAACTTCCAATAGCGGGGAATTTATGTGCTCAATTTGCTCATTCATTAAAGGTGTGTCTGTTAAAGTGTGTTTGTGAATTTGAAAGGCCTCGAGTATATTCAATTTACGTTTATCATCACAGAAGTGTAAACATGTTATTATATTATTTGATGTCAATGCATGATTATGTTCTAATAAGTGTTTAGTGTAGTTAGATTTTTCTTTGTGTTTGTACATGTATGAGCATATGTGTCCTTTGTATCTCATATCAGAATTTGTAATTGTTTGACCTATGTATACATAATTACAATGTTTTCTTCTTCTTCTTAATAGGCTAGTGCCTGTTCTATACCAGTTTATTGAGCACTATAAGCTGTCTCTCCACCTTTTTCTCGGTCTTCCGACGCTTCTGCTTCCTGTTGGAATTTTATCCCTCGTTATTCGTACTAGGCGTTCACTGTCCATTCTACTAATGTGGTCGTTCCATTCCTGCCTTCTGCCATCTATCCACTTTCCTATTGGTGTTACATTACACATTTGTCGAATTTCTGTGCTTCTAACTCTATCTCTTAGCGATTTGTTCATTATTCGTCTCAGTATCTTCATTTCCGTCGTTTCCATGCGTCGCCGTGTTTTTGCGGTGTCGGTTCTTGTTTCGGCTGTATACGCTATGACGGGCCTAATTTTCCCTTTATAAATCCTCGTCTTCGTTTCCAATTGTAGATGTTTATTTTGCTATATTGTGTGTTTAAACAGCCTGCTATTCTATTTGCTTTCAATATTTGCTCTTCTACTTCATCCTGTAAGGAACCATTACTTGTTATCTTGATTCCCTGATACTTTATGCTCATTACTTACAAAATAATCTATAATCTTGCCATCGGTTTCCAATTTACACCGAATTGGATCTTTGGTAATTGTCATTGTTTTTGTTTTTTCCGTTGCGATCAACATATTGTAATCTTTGGCAGTCTCACTGAATTGATATAAGAGTCTTTGTGAGTCGTCTTCTTGTTCCGCGAATAGTACGACATCATCGGCATAACACAGGATTTTTACTTCTGTATTTCCCATCATGTATCCTCTAAGATTACTTACGCTTTTAATTATCTCATCCATAATAAGATTAAATAGGAGAGGGCTGAGCGAGTCACCTTGTCTTACACCTTTCTCAGCAACTATTGCCTCGCTGAGAGTGCCATTTATTTTAATTCTTATTTTGTTATCAGTATATATATCTTTAATAACATTAATTAGATTAGTGGGTATATGTCTTCTATATAATATTTGTAATATGTCATGAAGCTGAATCCTATCGAAAGCCTTTTGTAGATCGAGAAAACATAGATATACCGGTACATTATATTCTACAGCTTTTTCTACCACTTGTCTTATTATAAATACGGCATCTACACAAGATCTCCCGCTTCTGAATCCTTGCTGCTCTTCAGCCAAGGTTGTAATTGCGGTTTTTCGATTAGTAATTATCCTGGTTGTCAATTTCAATGATGTATTAATGAAATGTAATGTATTAATTAATTAATTACAATGTGAACAGTTTAATTTGTAAATACCTGATTTTAGCAAATCGTTAGTTCTATCTTTTGCGTTGAATAATGTGTGAAAGTGTTTTTTTGTTGTTGTATAAATTACTTTAAATGTACTTTCGACTATAATTTTCTCCGATATATCACCAAAATAAGGAATTGAAATATATTTAACATTTTCAGAGTGGTCTTTAGAATATATTCTTTGAATTGCTAATTTATAATCTTTCTTTTTGATTAGGCATGAAACAATGAACAATATATTTTTCATTACTAATCAATAAATTCGCAAAGTACATGCCCTTAAAATGAATTCGCTGTCCTGTACCGGGGAATTTAATACTCCTAATAACTACTATTAATAAGTATTCCGTATGTGTGTTTAAATCGTGGTCGTGCCACCTATATTTAAATTTAGTATCTAGTTAATAACTACGTTATTTCTTTATCTCTAAGCCGATTAATTCATGAAGGTGTACGCAAAAGATTTATTGCATTTATTCATTCTGTTTTTTTCATTATTATTTTTTATTTATGCTAATAACCACAAATTTTACCTTTCGGGGCTGTTCTTTTTTCTTTGAATATTCCAAATTCCATTAGTTCTGGTTGAAATTATAAATGTGTGTTCCATTTTTCTTTTTTTTTCTTTTTGGTTTATAAACTGAAATTTATCTACCCTATTTTCATGAAAGACATATTTCCCGTGCTCGTCCTACTAAACTGAATATAATTTTCATAAAATTATCGACAGTCATTTACATATAGCAGAGCTAATGTTGTCGTTGTCGGTTGTACTTTGGGTAGATTAGCCTCATGCGTTGCGACGCAGTAAGTGGTTTTTTCTACTAGGAAAAGGCACAGAAACAATTCTTTTCGGATTGGCAGGAAAATTGTAGGATCCGTGTTTAAGAGTTGTGGGGTACGTTAAAATATCTCTAGCCATGTGGAGAAATCCAAGCAGTCAAACTTGTAACCGTAGTTCTAGTAGCGTTGGTAATTGTTCAGCCTAGTTGAATTAGCCGACGTTAAATAATAAACAAGGAAATAAACATGTATTGTTACAAGGTTTGACCTTTAACGGTAGATAATAAAAGGTGAGGTTCATAGGGTCATTAGCAGCGGCCATAACAACCTGGTCTGGTTGATTACTTTATAATAGCATAATAATACTACAACTAACAAAATTTTCGATAGGTGTTGTCTGTGGAAAATAAAATCGTGTTTGCTCAAGCCAAGAAGTTTATAATATTTTCTACTCTTATTTAATGGTTACCAGAATCTAGTTCAACGGCTACAATTATTTTTACTTTAGAATACAAAATATTATTTTCTCGTAACTTAACATAAAATTCACAGGGTGTCCTTCGTATTACGTTCTTAGTCTTTCGTACCTGGTTATGTTGATTATATGCTGGAGCTGCCCTAAGAATGTCTAGCTGTCACCATATTGAAGTTTTCTTTATCGAAATAAATTGTCAGCATTCAATGTCAATAAAAAATTGGGTAGATTGTCGAACAACAGATGAATTTACTTAAGAAAATGCACCCTCAAAATACGATACGGTTATCTGCACAACAAAATAGATTTTCGAAACATAATAAATACAAATTATAACCCATTATAACATTTAATACCTAATGCTTAAAACAATTAAACACGGGCGCGAACTCTATTTAGCTTAATCTTTTCGAACCTTTTACAGATGATAATTTTAATCTATGTTATGAATCTCTGGAAAAGTTCCTGCGCATTTCTTCCTTATTTCTAATATGAAGAAAGCGGTATTAGATATAAAACAAAAACTCCAATGTAGTGATAGCTAGATCGCTTGAAGTTAGTATGGATAGGAAGATGATAAATATTTTATGTTCTTATAACATCACTTTGAAAGCTGTTAAATAATTGTAGTAAATATTATAAACTGCATGGCTTAAGCAAAGACACACGTTTCATTTTCCACAGCCTACTTTTATTAAAAATTTCGTTAAACTTGTAGTACTGGTTGCTGTTCCTAGCAAAAGAAAGTTAGCTCCGGTTGGAATTTCGTTAAAGACGATTAAGTGGGGTAGCAAGAGCCCCAGCTAATGGTATGTTATCCATACTTTTGGAACATTCCTTGTGGTCGGTTTGTTCAGTGCTGTTAGTTGCATTTGTTCGACATTGCTTCAGAGGTGAAAGAGAATTTGATTAAGTAAGTACATTCGGAGTCCCATATAATGATGTTGGAAAGTACCCCAAGAAAAAACCCTATACATAAAATCTTCACTATATATAGTTTATGTTTAGATACAACATTAATCTCATATACTTGATAGTTGGTAACATTTTAAGCGATATTTTGGTTATTAAACTAAATAAAATGTATAAAGTGTGAAAGAATTTATTAAGAATAATTTAAGAATTGTTCAATGGATAAAGCTGTACAAAGACAATAACAACTTTTATGAAATTTGTGAATATTTTATAATCCGTTTATAATTTAATATTTATACTTGACAAAGAAGACAAGAATGTTCTGGGAAAACACAAAATAGAAATAGTATTTCATAATTCCCTCAAAATTTTATCTGTATACCTGAGTAATTCCGTAAGAGTTTCAAAGAAAAACATCACAATATGGAGGCTTTACATCATTATTTAGAAGAATTTTTCATGTAAGAGTCTCAAGGTCAAGATCCTCGCAAGAATATCAATGTTTAGAAAAAATCACTAATGAGGGTCCACTATATTTAATTTTGATTTATAGTTTGAAGCATCTGTACTGTTAATGGATATTTCGTAATTTCCCTCAACAGTTGAGGCGCGTTTTATATGAAAGGCGTATCTTCACAATTAGTATATCTAGTGTACTGCTTCTAACAATTTTCTTTGAACATGTCATTAAGAATAGTAAATAATCATCTTCAGCTTGTAATTAATATTGCAAGATGTTTTGTAGCTCGAAGATACATTACACTCCATTACAGGATCTCCATGGTGATCTACTTTTAAGTGCCATGCCCAGTCTCCCGGAATTGGGAGATCACTGTGGCTATTGCATCTCTGTTTGCTGTCATGCGATAAAGTTGTCCTACAGTTATGTTATATCAGTCCAGTCCCATATACTCCACTTGTTCGGTACACTCTGCACGCGTTTCGATTTTTGTTTTCAACATTGGTTGAAGTATTTCGTATTGATATCCTAAATATGATATTTTCGTACAATTGATTGTATTCAGTAGTTCTCTTCGCAAGACTTGTTCGTTTATTACATGTGCTGTTCGTGGACTCTTGAACGTCTTACGGTACAGGCATATCTGAAAAAGTTTCATTCGGTTCATAGAGCCTACTTTTAATATTCAGGCTTCTGATCCATATAGTAATAATAATCAAAAGTAGTTTGTAATCATACTTAATTTCAGCTGTCATTATAGACCGATGTCCAAATGATTTCAATAACAGTTTTTAATTCTTAATCTGGGTCGAGACTATTATATTACACCCCAGAAAAATAAATTTAAATTCAAATTTGAGTCAATTTTGTTGTTGTTTGAATTGTAACGTCGCATTATTGTGGTTTCCTCTACTAAATATCAATAATCTGGTTTTGTTAGTAATAATAATAATAATAATAATAATAATAATAATAATAATAATAATAATAAGCAGCAGATAAAAATTACACCCCATTAAATCTAAGTAGCAAGGATGATCCTGTAGAAAGTAAATGTACTACAAATTTGGAGAAAATGCAAAAATGGGCAACTAAAGAATTGCACGGAAAACATGCATATCAACTTAATCAGCCGGAAATAGATAAAAAGGGATCGAACATGTGGCTGACCTGCAGAAGTGGTATTTTCGCAGAGACTGAAGGCTTTATATTTAGTATCCAAGATCAGGTAGTCAATACTAGAAGTTATTCGAAGTATATAATCAAAAATAATATTCCCTCTGACAAGTGCAGACAATGTAACACAACCACAGAAACAATTGACCACATTATATGCGGTTGTCCCGTCTTAGCTCCAACTGATTATACATATAGACATGATAACGTAGGAAATATTATACACCAGGAACTGGCATACAAATATCATCTAATAGACAAACTAGAACATACATACAAATATACGCCAGAAACGGTACTGGAAGACGAAAACACGAAGCTCTACTGGAACAGGCAGATAATTACAGATAAACACATAGCACACAATAAGCCTGATATAACTCTAACGGATAAAACAACCAGACAAACATACCTAATAGAAATTTCGGTACTATGGAGCTAGGACTTAATTAGAAGGTCTTAACTCCAATAAAACACATAAATTGGAGAGATCAATTTATTTACGTTTTAGCTTTTGATAAAAATAATCGGTAACTATTTAT
>JABXWE010061213.1:0-11104 GCA_014611495.1 Limonius californicus
GCGCTGATCCGAGGTAAGCGGGGTGGGATGAGAATCGTGGAGTTGCTATGGCAACTCCACGATTCTTTAAAAAAAAAAGCAATTATTTTTGAAACTACAATTTTTACGAATTATCTCAGGATCAGTTAAAGGCCAAAATTTTAAATACGAAAAATAATTACAATATGGTATAATTTATAAATCGTAAAAATAGTAAAACTATTCTACCACTCACGGGCGTAGTTATATGAGTTACAAACAGATTACTAAATATACAGTGTGTCACAATAGGTAGTAGTATGTCTTCCATTCCTTCCATTTTACTATAACATATTCCTGGAACATTCCTAATTAAGTTGCAATAGTTGATAACTCGCTCTTGAAGACTTGCGATACAGACTAATAATCTTTAGAAAATAATGCCTCATAAGCAAAAATGGATGAGCAATTAATCAGACCAACAAACAATTAAGTACAGCATTTATATATGAAAGAATTCCCTAGCAACATGTATAAATTGAATCATCATCGTGTATGAATCAAACATTATTCCTCATGTACTGGAGTTTGTTTCCATAAAAGTGGTAAATTGTTTTCCAATTTGCTCTACATCTCACCAGTCAGAATTTCTTGTGAAAACCTAGTCTTCGACGGGGACAACTTACACAGTTAGAAACTTATGCTGATGCATGCGTAAGAAAATGCTTGGTGGTTTTCTGCTGCCAATTTCGACGAATCTACTTTGTCTGATGGTACTATCAACGAAGAATAACAGGGATTTTCAGTATATCTTCTCAGAAACCAGCAACAGTAACCCATACGTCAAATAGAAGCTTGGGACAAAAGGGTTTGAACTCTCTGTACATGGTATAGGTAGAAGAATTGATCATGTAGTATATAGAAGAATTTGTAAACTGCGTTAGGTATCAGTTTTTCAGAGATTTGTTCCGTTTCTTACATTTAGAACGATTGTCTATTTACTTTACTGTTTCTTTTATACCGTGATCTATAGATAAAACATACACACAACCTGGAAATCATTTGGTTTTGCTTATGGCGCACGTATATTTGGATATTTGTCACAGTTAGAATAATTGTTTATTAACTTTACTATTATATAGTATAAATATATATTCGTACCTACTCCTCCATAACTGATGTAGGTATATTGCGAACAAACTATCAAGCGTTTTGCATATATTAAATGAACTACTTAGGAGTTTAGAATCTAAAAATACTGTTTAGTAAGAAAATTTGCCTATACAGTGCACAGTTGCATTATTGGCAAGTACTCTTAAAACAACCTCCTTCCTAGATACATAGCCGACATTCTATTAAAAAACAATAAATATTTATGTGATTAGTCAGCAGTTGCGAAAATGTCTAAAGTTTGTAACTTACATTGCAACCCAGTTGATTTATTTTTAAGTAGCTTCGGAGTTAAACTGACGAACATTACAATAGTGTTTATTGCAAAAATGATTTCATTATTACGCTATTTTTAAGGGTATTTTTGAGACTGGGAGCGGTCACCTTAAAAATGAATAATAAACCCTATGACACGATTTAAGATTTATAGTGCACATTTGTTTAAGTATATTATGTGTAATCCTAGAAAAGATGTAACGAGCAAATCATAAATGACGGACGTTCAGAAATAAATCCGTTTGGTATAACTTGATCAAAAGATGTACTGTATTGATTGGTACAATGAAAAGTGAAGGAGCGGGTTAGGCAACCTGTTTAACAGGAAGTTTATGGGTTTGCCTAACTTACGATTTTAATTAATTTTTACAGTACCAATTAAAATGTACGTTGATCAAGTCATAGTCTACTGCTAACGGTTAACTTTTTGAGAAACCATTATATTTTTGATAGGTTTCATTTTAATAGCACTTTATCTAAAGCTGAAAGCTTAGAGATATTATACATTGAATAGATATTTTAAATTCAATATAAATGAGATTATATTGTCACATATGAATGTAAGTAAATTACAATTTATTTAAAAATCTAAAAGTTGTACAGTGCTAACATTTGTTGATATTTAATATGATTATGTATTTACATATACTAAGTGTTCCCCGAAGGTTAAATAATTATTTTGAGAAAGATATTCCCTAATATAATAATAGTTTTTCATAGCCCAAGTCCAAATTTACTGTTATATGTTCTGAAAAGATGAATATATACTCAAATCTATAAGATGTTATTAGAAGAATATTATGCAACTTCGAATGTTGTATAATGTTGCTTAGCAAATCGTTACAACGTTTGTGTTTATCTTACGTTATCCTTGTTTGCTTACTCATTCGATGGGCGGTTTCATATAACGGTCCAGGGTTACACATAATATACTTGCACATAAGTATGTGCTTAATTATTTCAGAAAGCCCTTGATGCACTATAAATCTTAAATCATGCTAGCTTATTTATGCTTCACTAGAAATTGGCTTGTTAAACGTGAAGAGTAGTCCACGAGTTCAGCTAGTTGTAATAAATCGCTTTTTCATATACACTTCGTAAACTCTCTATATGAAAAAGTACGCGATTTAGACGAATTCATTTCTGTAATGGTAGCTCCTAAAATTAAACTATTTTCGAGAAATTTTTAATAAATAATTATAAATATATATTTCTTCTGTTCATGTGTTAAATTATCATTTTCTCTTCATGTTTGGTTCAAAAACCGTCAGTTTTGAGTTTTGAGAATGTTTTGTTTATTTTAAGAAACCTTTATATTTATAAGTTTCTTTTATCATTAATTCGAACTCCCCCCCCCCCAACCGCTTTTTATATATATAAACTGAATTTTGCCTAAAATATTAAGCAGCGCCTCATACGCACAGCAAGAATGAAATTGAAATATTCCAAAACTTACTACGTAAACGTAGTGGATAGTCACTTGTCGATGTTTGGAAGAAATTAGCAGTGTAAAGGCTTTAGATTTGCCAAAATAAATACGCATACCTTATAATTTTATACGAAGTGTGCGCTAATTAGTGTTTAAATGATATGTGTGCGGGTGAGGAATTGAACTCACTACTTAGCGAGAGTTTGCCATTTGCATAGCCATCTAATTGGCAAACCAAATGAGTTCAGTAAAGTGCAAAAGGAGATCGTATTTAGAAAGAAAATTGCGTTAACTTTCAGAGATTTGCGTGATGGGATAATTTTAGAATTGATGGGAGTTTTAGTTTTAGTATTCCCATAATGGCCTGGCAATTTCCTTAATAATTTATCTAGGAATTGGAAATATGAATTACATGTACATACAGATGCTCCCTTCATCCGAATGAAATAAATATTTCTTGCGGTATTTATTTATTTATTTTATGGAGTTACATTACAATATATATTAATAAGTATGATGATAAGATAAAATAATTTTGCAGGATAATATGCGCGTTCTAATGCATACTCGTATGTTTAAATCAGAATCGAACATCTAAGTTTTCCAGTCATCGTTTTCCGTAAAGTGTGAGGTTGTTAACGTGTTCTATTGGATCTGCGAATGTTCTAATTGGGCGTTAGAACATTATATGATGTATTGACTGTCTAGTGCCTCCATAGTCATATTTTAAACTGTATAATTCCCCTACCTTAAAGAACGTCCGCACATATTCTACGCTTTGTTCCTGTTCTATTCAACTGTGTCCAGAGGTGTCGCGGTAAATGGAATCCAGGAAAGTCCATCGTGGGATTTTGCTATGGTAGCCCTCTGTTGGGTTCTTAGAGGTTCCACCGAACTGTCCATTCGTCGATGAGGTTAAATTTGTTATACGGGAGGTTTTCAGATGTCTTAAATGCAGGTGCTCTGGATTTAAACCTAGAGGTTTGTGCTGCAGCGATATCAGCAATTGGAAGGCTACGTTTTGGTAATTTTCTCGTACTCTCTGAGCAGTATCCTTGTTCTCCCGAGGTCTGTTGGTAGTATATTTGACAGGACGAATAGCCATTGAGTGGGAGTAGTTTTAGTAGTTCCAGTGATTAGACGCATTGTGGTATTTGGATGTGTATCAATTTTGTGGCTGTGATTGCTATTTAGCCAGCTTGACGCACAATATTTAGGCGTCGGACAAACAAGTCCAGCGTTGGCGCCGTGGCTCTGCAAAACGTGTCAGTTAGCTTTTGGAGTATACTGCTTCGAGTTTTTAATGTGACTACTGTGTTCTCCAAATGTTTCCTGTATGTTAATGTTCTGTAAAGTGTGGTCATAGCAGTTTCTTGCCTGTCGCAATCTTGCTTGTTGTATTGGAATTTTCTCCTCGATTGTGGAATTTATTCTGTTATACAATATCCGCTCTAATAATACGTAGCAGTCTCTGAAGATGGATACGGGTCTAAAGCTTTCAGGTAAAGTACTGGATTTGCCAGATTTGAGGATGGCAATAACTTTCACTTCTTTAAATAGATCAAGAAGATTGCCTGTTTCTACAATGGTAGTGCAGATCTTAGCCAGCCACCGTTTGGTTTTCCTAAAGACTGCCTCTCCTTGTTTGACCAAGTCGATTGCTACCGAGATAGGTTCTTTCGTACGTAATGTGATGAGTATGGTGTGGTGGCCTTAATGTCCTCAGTCCTTTCCTGATTCGTTTTGTGAAAAGTTTATCTGTAGTTGCTCTTGGCATGGCAACTGTGTTGGGTGATCTGGTCAGATTTTATGTCGAGTAGCCCATTATCTGTGTGGTCTGTTCCACCCAGTTTCCGGAGTAAGCTTCAGGCATCTGTCCTTACGGGCTGTGTCTTCTAAGTGTTGTCCACAACTTCTAGGTCTCCTGTCTCCTCATACACCTTGTACAGTCTTTCACTTTCCGAGTACCAGCCTAGTATATATATTTTTGACAGCCACTTAATATATATTTCTTGGCAGTTGCAGTTGCTAGCCCCACAAACCGAGCGTAGCTCTTTGAATTGGTAGGTATCCAGCTAATACTGCCGTCAAGATCTACAGCAAATCTATCCCATTTTGCTGTGGTAAAATAATTCCAACTAGGCCGTGGTATTGATGTTATCATTCGACTTATGCTCTACTAATTCCTTCTATGTTTAGCTGGAGAACTTTGATTGTGGGTCCAATTTTATTGAGAAGCGTCACTGTAGTTGGTGTTGTTTGCTTTGGAGTTCATATTCCATTGTACTGTATTGTACTTGTAATATTTGTCAGGAGGTTGAAGGCAGTGGGGCGTCCAGTTGTGTTTGCTATTTAGCGTTACCCAGCGTGCACCACGTGAAGGCGAGTTAACATTGGGTCCCATTTGTTTCAGTATAAACTAGCTTAAGCGGTTTCCTTTCTTGATAATCTATTGAATCTAACTATAAGACGTGAATCTGATAACTCCAGATTAAAGTTTGCTGTTTGGATTGTGTATGACTGGAGCTGCTTAATGTTTATTTTGATGGTCAGCACTCGTGAAAAACTAATACAACGGTATGATATACACAGTTTTATACGTGAGGCTCTAGAAAAAAGACAACATTTGTTCTATGACCAAGGACGGCTAATTCAACAGCATAAAATCGCCGAAGAACTTAAACAATTAAGTAATTTAATTTCGACTCAAGGGTATAAATTAAATCTGATAAAACAGAATACGGATCTAGGGGAGATATGCTTAAACTCTTAAAGAGTTAAGCAGGAAATTAAAGCTACTGATGAGCGTACATAAACTAAAATATAAGTAGAAGAAGAGGACAGCAAACTGTAAAGAAATGAAAACTCGAAGGAATACTTAAATATGTTGAACAATTCTGAAGGAAATTTGTACATAAATTATTTTAACAATTCTACTTTAATAACACATAACAGAGAACTAGGCTACAAGTTTGGTTTTAGATAACGTCATGTAAAACCGTCATTCGTTAAAGTATTCTGAAACACATGCATAGTGGATAGAAAAGGTTTCATGTGAAGAGAGAGTACAAAAAAGGAAAGGTCTATTTAGCATTTTAATTCGTTGAATATTTAAAAGCGAACAAAAGCGTAGTTTTTATACGTCTTACTGTTCGCGAATAATGAATCGTTGAATAATTGTCAAAAATTTCGAGAAGGGACCACACGCGACTATCGGTAGTGACTAAAAGCAGCACTGTAGAGTTTGTGAGAAACATGAAAAACAATGGTTGTGTCGCTATTAAACTACATATTTTTCTGTAAAAATGTTTTTAAATTGGTTTTATCTTATATTAGTCTTATTTGACACATTTAGTTCTATAGATTTCCGAATTTTAAATAATAGCTGATACAAGTATGTTAGAAGAAAATTTGGGAGTTTAACTGCAAAGACACATTCGAAATCGAAAACGTGCATTACCGCAATGCAACTTAACTCTTTATGTAAGTCTACGAAGGTAAACATCAGTTGAAGTAGCTTATATACTTTACAAATTAAATAGAAGGCTATCCCTAGCAGTAGCTAAATACTGCAACATACGTCTTATCGCTCTTCGTACATACTTGACAGGGCAGTAAAATTATGCTGTAATAGGTATCATTATGGAATCAAAAACACTTACTATTAATCGCAAAATCTCTTCTACGATTCGATGCAGAGATTTTTACATTCCCTTCTTCATTTGATGATGTCTATTGCCAGTATATTCACTTTGTCCCAGTTCATTCACTACGTTTCAGTCGCCCTATGTATCTTTATTTTCTATGAATCTGTTGAGTTAATCTTCCTCTGAGATGCACTTTTAAGAAGCTTATAATTTTTTTGCATCCATTTAATAAATATATTCGTAGCATCATAGTTTCTATTCTAAAGCAGATTACTACTACGACGCCTTTTTAGTTCCAGAAGTTCTTAGGAAAAAATAGTTATCTACATTTCCAATGGGGTCTTCTTGTGTTACATCTTTTATTTTCTTTGGGAAACTAATCTGAATTCTTTTTCTGTTACTTAAGGGAAACGCCAAGATTTCATACCATGGATTTTCATTGTCATGTCATTGTCGACCAAATACATGATCATAGGCATTCTTCTTCTTCTTCTTCAGCCTATATATGTATATCCACTCTTGGATATAGACCTCCTGCAATCGTTTCCATGTCGTCTTGCGCAGGGCTGATTGCATCCAGTTCTTCTCAGCAATTGTTTGGAACTTGTTCGTCAGCGTTTCTGCCTTAAGGAAATACTCAAATTACCATCGAAAATCATGATATAGAAACTGTGGACAAGTATGTATACCTTGGACACAACATAAAATTAGGAAAGGAAACCGAAATAACGAGAAAAATAAGCCGAAGCTGGGCGGTGTTTGGTAAAGTGGATTATATCCTCAAATCACAAAATATTTCCATAAACCTAAAGAGGAAATTGTATGATACATGTGTCCTACCCGTAACCACATACGGCCTAGAGACCGAAAATAAAATACATGGTATTAGCGCGCACGGAAGAACGAAAAAATACAGTGAGGCAGAATATGACAATAATGGAACACAATATAGAAGTAGTGCGAGACTTCTTATACCTAGGGTCACAAATTAACAACGAAAGGGAAAACGAAGAGGCAGTTAAAAGAAGAATTCTGCCGGTGAACAAGTGCATCTATGGACTAAAAAAGCAATTAAATTTTCGCAATCTTACAAGAAAATCTAAATGCATCATATATAGAACCTTAATACGACTCGTATTAATCTACACCTCATAAACGTGGACAGTATCCAAATCAGAAGAAGCACTCCTAGGAGTATTCGAAAGGCAAGTCGTAGGAACAACATATGGCTCAGTCATGAAAAACGAAATATGGTGAAGGAAATTGAAGCACAAACTCTATGACCTATACAATGGCTTACATGGCTGGATGTAGTAGAAAAGGACCTGTAGAGCAAAGGAATACGAAACTGGAAAGCAGTGGCCTAATATAGAGACAGATAGAAACAACTATTTGAAGCGAGGGACTTCGGTGGAGCAGTGTGATTACGCGCTGTCACTCGAGGTCATAATTACGGCTCAATCAGCCGCCAGGTCAATACCCGGCTGAGGTAACCGCATTTCAACTAGTTAAGTTAAGTTAAGTAAGAAAAAAACTATTTGAAAAGGCAAATATCTAGACTGGGTTCTAGAGCCAGTGATGATGATGACATCGTTAATTTATAGTCAGTCAGCACTAGACTAGATATAGTAGAGCTATTTTTATTTCCTCCATAAATCCAATTCGTTACTTCCACAGATCTAATTAAATATTGATTTTGTCTATATTTTAAGTATACACTAATTAAAAAAAATAATTTGTGTCAACAGATCTAAATTTATCTGCTTTTACTGACAGATTATTGGCAGTAGATAATTAACGAAAATGATCAACAGCCAACCACGGGTTTCATCTGAAATCCGGTTAATCAATTTTATTTACTCCTATCCTAAGTTTGTCGAACTGCTCATTTCCGGATGTATTCGTCAAAGCAAAAGTACCTTGACTGAAAATCTCTCTCTTAGTAGCACTGAACCTAATTTGAAAGTTCAACTCTATTATAGAGGACGGTATAAGTTGTAGGGATTGCATGGAATCAAATCAAGTTTCAACTTCAATCAACTTCGCAATCTGGATACAACATTCATTGCATTAAAATCCTAAAAGAAAATTGCATCTGAAAGACATTTATAATTTTTTAAATCAGACTTAATTTTTCAGGTCGTTTTAAATAAAACTCGAATACAATTTAAAGCATGTATACTTGCAAACGCAGACAGCAGGGTGCAAGTTAGAAAAATCGACCCTTTTGTTGCTTTCAAGGCATAGTCTTGGATTTCCACCTCTGACTTTGTACGTCTAGTTTACTGCGAATATGTCAAACGCAGGTATACGACTGTGTAAGAAGAAAACGCCGAAAGCGCTGTTCTAAGCGCTACTTAACACACTAAACCACTTGTCACTTTCCATCCCCTATAAACAAGCTACGTCACGGGAAATCTTATAAGGCTTTCAGGAAGACAGAAATTCTGAGTTGTCCACATTGCACATAAAACGCTTGATGTGCAGTGTTTATGGGCTATTTGCACATAAAAGGAGCGTGCAGTATTTAGGGGCGTACGAAAGCGGTCAAGCGTTTTCTTTTACAAGGAATCCACTAGGGAAATGAATCACAAAAACGTTGAAATAAAACATCCTTTTGAAAGGAGGATTAGCTGTGTGGCGCGGGAATAGATTTTGTATGCAGGGATATGTTGAAGGGAATCAAACCGAATGGATTGTAAGGCGCTATGCGGAAATTTTGTGTTTTGAGGGACTAAGAATTATTTTAAATTTATTTTGTTAATAGGATTGTATTAGTTATCAAATTATTTATAGGCACACATTATTTAATGTTACAAAATGTAACGGAATAAACGAATATGATGTGAATTCCATCACGTTCTTAAGTTTATCTCCACGACAGTAATAGAAAGGTATAGAATTTAAAGTATTTAGACACAATTTAACAAAGAAATAGGACAGTTCCTTGAGGCTATTCCGGACATAACATGCGTACAGTAACGTTCTTGCAAAATGAACAGCCTTTGTTTAATTTTGATAACATTACGAGAAACTAACAACACTGTGATGGAATTTGTCATTTCGATTTTCGACAGTATATTAATTAATGTCATGATATTCACCACTAAAATATAAATAATGAGACGAGGAATCCATTGCGAACAAAGTATGCTGTAACCCAGATTACGAACAATACTATGGACAGTTCCTACTCTAGCACCAACAATTTCTGAAATTTCTCTACTTGAAATTCGACGATTTTCTCTAATAAGGCCTTCCACACATGCCGTATTGTTTTCTGTTAGTGCAATACACCGTGCACCTGGTCGCGGCTCATCCATAGTCCCCTCTTTTCCATTCTTAAATTTTCGGCATCATACCTTCACAGAATCTGCAATGGCTGCACATAACAATTGTAGGACCGCACGCTGATCAAACTTGGGCGGATTTTCAACAATAAACGCCATTTTAAAATCGAAGTTTTAAAAGTCAGAATCAAATTCAAACTCCAGTAACTTATTAATGTGTTGCGTAAAAACATAGTAAGATTAACAAACGTCATTTAAATTATTGCATTTCTTTTCAAGGTTGAGTTGATCAAAGATGGGTTTCCGTTGAACAAGCCTCGTCATATAAATTGTCAAATTGTTGCCTCTGAAAGTGTTCCGAAACGGATTTACAGTGAAGACAATAAGGTTTTATGCGAGGCAAACTAAACAAGGACAAGATATTTATTCAATATTTAACCTCGCGCTATATTCAAAAATAGACTAAACATTCAATTTTATATAAGTAAACTTATTGTTAATAGGAATTGAAGTTTATTCCGACCTGGTAAAGTAAATTAGAATTTTGAATAATAATAATACCTGTAAACGTTCCCCAACTCGCGCATAGAAAGCAAATAAATGAAGTAATCGAGGATTTTCTTGTGTCTGTCATTTTAGGAAATGCAATCATTGCTGGGTTTTGAAATTTCAATAAATTTTGCAAATGGAGAATTTTTACAACGAGGCTTTTTACTAACTTCAAATTCCGATTATTTTCCAACGGTGTAGTTGTAGTAACTTTTTAAAGTTTCAATAATTACACTTTATGAAAAGAACTACTTCTAAACATTAATAATTATAAAATCAGTAGAATCAAGAGAAGGTTGTTACAAACCAAACTATCATTTTCGTCAGCCTACAAATACCGATGAAATGGGCTCTTCGGCTAGCACAGAGAGGATACGCGGAAAACGATCACGAAAAGGAATTTTTGATGATACAAAGCACGAGGGAAGTCAAAATAAGTGGACGAAGATCTTCGTAGATGGGCCAAGAACTTATGGAGAATCGAACCTACTTTATTGTACTTTCTCTTTACCTAAGTATATCTCCCAAAATACACACAAGAAGGAAAATACACAAAGTAGTAAGTTATAAATTATTCAACAATGAGAATGTGATATTATATTATATTACATAAAAGGTTTATAGAGATATACGCCAAAATTTAACGTCAGGACCAGGGTCACTCTAGCTACAAACTACATATATATATATATATATATATATATATTGATGCCTGTTAAGTTGTCACCTCCGGCATACAGAAGAGGCGTCCTGACCTCCACGTCTTGCCTTTGATCTGTTGCTAT
>JABXWE010061221.1:0-10274 GCA_014611495.1 Limonius californicus
TTGTTCTTAAATCAATTCATAATATTTTGACTAGATTAGATATCGTCATATTATTACTTGAATTTAAAATATGTCTTAAGACATTTTTTAAATTGAAAATATGTAGCAGATAGGTTCGAATTTTTAAATAAAACATACTTTCGATGACACACACACCTAAATATCTAGAAAATAGCTTTAATTCCACTGTCTAAGACATTTTTCATTGTTTTAAAACCCATTCATAATATTTTGAATAGGTTAGATATCGTAATACCGTAATTTGAATTTCAAATATGCTGCAAAACATTTTCTTAGATTAAAGATATGTAGCAGATAGGTTAAAATGTTTAAATAAATCATATCTTTGATGAAACACACAGCTAAATATCTAGAATATAGCATCAATTCCACTGTCTAAGACATTTGATGTTTTAAAACCCATTCATAATGTTTTGAATAGGTTAGATATCGTGATACCGTCATTTGAATTTAATATATGCTGCAAAAACATTATTTAATGCAAAGATATATAGCAGACACGTTCGAATGTTTAAATGAAACATACTTTCGATGAAACACACAGCTAAATATCTAGAAAATAGCTTTAATTCCACTGTCTAAGACATTTGCTGATTTAAAACCCATTTATAATGTTATGAATAGGTTAGATATCATAATACCGTCATTTGAATTTATAGTATGCTGCAAAACATTTTTTTAAATTACAGGTATGTAGCAGGTTCGAATGTTTAAATAAAACATACCCTCAATGAATAACACATATAAATATAAAGAAAATAGCTTTAATTCCACTGTCTAAGACATTTGCATTGTTCAAAAAACATTCATAATATTTTGAATAGGTTAGATATCGTTATACCGTAACTTGAATTTAAAATATACCGTAACACATTTTCTTAAATTAAATATATGTAGCAGCTAGGTTCGAGTGTTTAAATAAAACATACTTTCCATGAAACACACAGCTAAATATCTAGAATATAGCTTTAATTCCCCTGTCTAAGACATTTGCTGTTTTAAAACCCATTCATAATGTTTTGAATAGCTTAGATATCGTGATACCGTCATTTGAATTTAATATATGCTGCAAAAACATTTTTTAATGTTAAGATATGTAGCAGATAGGTTCGAATGTTTAAATGACACATACTTTCGATGAAACACTCAGATAAATATCTAGAAAATAGCTTTAATTCCACTGTCTGAGACATTGGCTTTTTTTTTAAATATTCATAATATTTTGAATAGGTTAGATATCGTTATACCGTAATTTGAATTTAAAATATGCCGTAAAACATTTTCTTAAATTAAATATATGTAGCAGCTAGGTTCGAGTGTTTAAATACTTTCGATGAAACACACAGCTAAATATCTAGAAAATAGCTTTAATTCCTCTGTCTAAGATATTTTCATTGTTTTAAAACGCATTCGCAATATTTTGAATAAGTTAGATATCATAATACCGTCATTTGAATTTAATGTATGCTGCAAAACATTTTTTTTAATTACAGATATGTAGCAGGTTCGAATGTTTAAATAAAACATACCCTCAATGAAAAACACATCTAAATATAAAGAAAATAGCTTTAATTCCACTGTCTAAACATTGGCATTGTTCAAAAAATATTCATAATATTTTGAATAGGTTAGATATCGTTATAACGTAATTTGAATTTAAAATATGCCGTAAAACATTTTCTTAAATTAAATATATGTAGCAGCTAGGTTCGAGTGTTTAAATAAAACATACTTTCGATTAAACACACAGCTAAATATCTAGATGAATGGCTTTAATTCCACTGTCTAAGACATTTTGCTGTTTTAAAACCCATTCATAATATTTTGAATAAGTTAGATATCGCAATATTCTAACTTGAATTTAAGGCCTGTATGACACGGCACAGAATTTTGTAGAAAAATTTGTTTAGAATTTGCAACCATGCTATAATAAAATCTAAACAAGTGAAAAACAACAGCAAAAAATATCCATGTTTTATTACATCCCGTAAATGGTTTGGACTTGAGCAAGCGTGTTAGGTGTAATCGACTAGCTGAATGATATCGCAACTACTTGATATCCATGGATGTAAAGCTCTTCTTCCAATCCAGTTTACTCCAAATACATTTTATGTTATTATTTAAGTAATTGTAACAACCTAACCGCAGTGAGCAGCAAAGTCATCGTGTTCGTTTCAAAGCAATTTACGTTTAAACTAGACAACTTGTTGATTACTTTGGAGGAAATTTCAATTGCATATTTTGGTGTGTATTCTAAACTAGTAACTATATTATTTAATGTTTTTGCTAACATGTGGTTATTTGGCTCATAGACTTTTGGTGTTTATGTATTTTTATTAAACCGTAGGATTATACCAAAGAGATTTCGATTATTAAACAAATTACACAAAGTAATGTATACAACACCAAACTGATAGACACTAACAAAAAACAAAGATTATAAATTAGCAATTCCAAAAATATATTCAAAAGATCAATCTGAAAATGATAAATATATTTCAATTCCATATTGCAGTGGTATATCGGTGAAAATTGCTAAAATTATAATCAAAACAAATACATTTAAGAAGCAATTTATACGACAACAAAAAACACTTTCGACACCTTGTTCAATGCAAAAGATAGAACTAAAGATTTGTTAAAATCAGGTATTTACAAATTCAACTGTTCCGAGTCTAATTCCGTATACGTAGATCAAACAATTAGAAATGTTGGTACCAGATACTAAGAACACATACGCTCATACAAAAACTCAGAAAAATCTAACTCATTTAACACTTATTAGAACACAATCATGCCTTGATATCAAATAATATAATAATACTTTTACACTTCTGTGATGGTAAACGTAAATTGGATATATTCGAGGTCTTAAAAAATACACAAACACACTTTAACTAATACACCTTCAACGAATGAGCAGATTGAGCTTATAAATTCCCCGCTATTGGAAGTTTTGAAATAGAAGACCAGAGCCAAGTCCGAAATCAAAATCCAATGTGCTGTTGCCCTACCTACAAATGTTTACAATATTACATGAACAAAATGACATTTTGCTTGTCGAAATACGCATAAAGCACAAAAAATAAATACCTGTTCAAATTGAGTCTATTATTATTATTAACATATATTTATAAACTTCAAATAAGTAAGGCAAGAAACAATAGATTTATTATTATCATTTTACAATAACTAAAATATTACCGAAAATGGAATTTTAAATTTAAATATCTGAACGTATTTAAAATATGTGTCATATTTTACGATACCCGCGCAAAACTGCTTAATATATTTTTGATGAAATAAAAATGTTTCCAGGCATTTGAAATCATGTCAATATATATTTTTATTTTGAAGAAAGTCACTGCTGCAGAATAGTAAAGCGGTTTTCATGTAGTTTATTTTTCCTTAAACCTGTTACACGTTTCTGCGGGAAACCGATTTAAAGTTGAGTCAAGCTCATAAAGCGTGGAAAACCAGATTTTTTCGATTCATGCAAAACAAGCAAGAAAATGTAAAAGTTTCATAGTTCAAACCCCCGGTGCCCAAAGAAATTTCATGGGGCAGGCCGTAAGCTTCCAGGCGGCTTGTTTAAACAGAATTTAAAATTCTGATTGACCTAGATCTTGAAGCCTTCTCGGGCTCTCATAAATTCGCCCTCTCGAACACAGCAGACAGGACTGTTAATTAAATAAAATACTGCGTGTTCCTTCAGGGATATCGCCATAATTAATTTAAAATCTAAATACACGTCTAATTAAGTTCTCATCTGCAAAACAAACTTTGCAGCGGAGAATTATGTTCGCCACGTGA
The DNA here is from genome assembly GCA_014611495.1 of Limonius californicus. Lineage (NCBI taxonomy): Eukaryota > Metazoa > Arthropoda > Insecta > Coleoptera > Elateridae > Limonius > Limonius californicus. Next base: position 3,835 of record JABXWE010061221.1, read on the forward strand.
CGAGTGAATACCTTTCAGATATCTCTGCAGGTGTCGTGGGTCCGACATAGGGACGTGCACCTGCTCACCGTTGGACGCTACACCTACACCAGTGACCAGAGGTTTAGGGCCATCCACCAACCGCACTCGGAGGACTGGACCCTTCAGATCAAGTATCCCCAACACAGAGACTCTGGAATCTATGAGTGTCAGGTGTCTTCCACCCCGCATCTTAGCCACTACATCCACCTCACAGTTATAGGTGAGCTTATTTTGCATGAGTTATATTTTTCTTGCTCCATGTCGAAGGGTTCTTCGATACGTGTGTAACTGCTGATGAAATATTGCTTTTCAAATAGAACTGGACATAATATTTTCCCGGGCGTATATTTTAAATAATACTTCAGCGGTGTTAAGAAGTCTTGTAGCACTTTAAGAACGGAGGAAAATTGATGTGTAAATGTTTTCAGCCAATCACTGTCTATATCAATTAACAAACGAATTCAGAAAAAGAAATTATTTCAAGTAGGTAACAACAATTATGCATTATGAAAAACCTACAACTACATTTGATTTATTAGTTCTTGTTCTTGATGACCAATTCGAGTCTTGCCAATTTTCTTAGTTCCACCTACAAAATACAATGAAACAGGGCATGAATCAAAGATTCCTCTAATTCTGTTTAATGGGTTATTTTTTAGATATTATTACGTTTGCCTAATTTGCCCTATTAGATTCAGGTCTGGCGATTGCGCTGGCTAATCTATCCTATCAATTTTATTGGTTATCAGCCATGCTTTAACCTTTGTTCTATGTAAAAGAGCATAGGTAACAGCCTTTCCAATCCACTGCTGGACATCGGCTTCTTCTCTACCACCTGAGTTTCTTCGGCGCTAAGATAGAAACACGGGGTCCTACAGTTTAATGTCGAATCCGAACGACAGAAATCCAAAGAATGCCTTTGGCAATAAGACCCAAGGTCGGGAAACGATGTATGGTGGGTTGCAGTTAAAATGAATTTTAATACGCTCCATGGGAATGCGGGAAATTGAACTCAAACCATAACTAACGTTTCGTCCAGTAAGCGAACGCTCTGCCAATTGAGCTACCTTTACACCAAGAAGCAATACGGCTCTGAAAAATAAACAGGTTTTTCTACTAGTTAGCACCTTTTCTGGAGTTTATCATCTCAAAGGCTGCGTATAGTGATCAAACTACTTCCTGAAGAGACACGCAATCAAATACCATTGCAATGGCCAAATCCTTAGCTATTGGAAGTACACATCTTGTTGCAAATTCTTTCCCAAGAAACCTTCTGATGTACCTGAACATAGATCTTCATCACTAAATAGCACTTTTAGCAATTGCTTTGTTGTCAAATTTCAATGTTCTGGGCCCACAGCAAATGCCGCCGTCATGCTTCTTTCGTCCAAATCTCAACAGTATTAGTTATCTCTTCGTGAAATGTACACGTTTATAGCAGTAAGACCAAAATTTGTTAATTCGGTTATATTAAGACTTCTACCTACCACGTCTTCTTCTCATTAGCACAGCGTCATCTCGAATTCCGGTTTGCTTTGGTCGAATACTTATAGCAAAACATTATTACAACCCACTTTTTTTCAATGATCTCGCAATATTATTTTGTAACTTTTTATGTAATTCAAAGAACTCGTGTGTTAAAATGAAATGAAAATTTTTGTATCCTCATAATAGTATTCTCTCATTATTTTCCCTCGAACTAATGAATAAATGAATAATCGATTATGGGAATCTGTCAAGATAGCCCTATTTTAATGGGTTCTATCTACTTTTAAACAAACAAGAAGCAATAAGATTAATAATATTGTAATTACAACCCAATACAGTAGACGCTCGATAATGTGAACTAATTCACGCCTGAGTGTGTTCACATTATCAAAATATTTACATTAGCGAGCGTGATTTTATTACCTAATCAGCAAATTATTAAGAAAAACTTTTAATAACACAATTAATATTTTTTTGCTAATTGTGTCACTCCCGCACCTAGTGCAACCTCTTCTATGATTTTCACTTTGTCACTCAATCTTAAACACTTCTTTTATTGGATGTGGATGCCATAGTCGTAATGCATAAACGCATGCAATATGCCTGACTTAAGTTTAACAACGACTAAATAGACAAATAATTTGCTGAGAGTCACGTATGTACATTATAAAAGCGATAAAAAAGAAGTGTTTACGTTATCGAACTATACAGATTGTTTACGTTATCGGGCGTTCCATTTGATCCTGTAGTAAGAATTTTGTGTTTACATTAGTCCGATCTTTCCATAATCGGGTGTTTACGTTATCGAGCGTCTGCTGTAGTTGCAGATAATTGATGAAATAGATGAGAGAAGCCAACACTGGAAACAACTGAGGAAGATCTACATCCAGCAGTAGATTAATATAGACAGACAACTTGTGATTCGTGAATTTATGAAATTAAGTGATCAGAAACAATTTTAGTCTTGGATGATGCAGGAAGTTTCAACACCACTGCCAAAAGAGTTTAACAATCCTCTTACTGCGACTTCCCGCAGTTGCCAAAAATGTTTCACTGCTTGAAGTTATGCTCCTTCATATTTCTGAAAAATAAATTGTTAAATTCATAAATAACCCAACAGATAATTATAGGAAATTATTAGAATCAATGCATGCTGTAACGGCAGCAATTGCAAAGATTTTAACTTGCAGTTGTATACTTGAGTTACATAACTGCAAACATTTAAGGTACATATTAAAAAGCAGACAATAAAATACCTACTCAACTACATAATTATCTACCCAAGCGGAAGAAAATTGAGGTCATACAAATGCGATTGAAAAAGTGTAAACAGAGATGGGTACGCTAGAATACATCTCTCCTGGGTATTCAGTCATTAAATTGGTTTGATGCAGAGCTTCCTGCTCTTCTATCTTGAGCCAATCTTTTCGTTCTATTGTAATTTCTAGAATACATATTGAACTCAAAATGTAGAATTGTGTAATTTTCAAAATGTTATTTGTTTTATATTCCATTTGTCTTAATGTTCTAATTTCTCTGTTAACTGCTAATTGTTTACATTGTAACAAAAAATCAACCACTGACTGTAATAGGTTTTAAACACCAGTACTTCACATTACTTTCAAATACCTCGGAGTACCTGGTATTATATGGAAGTACTCAGAATTACTTCGTCTTGCTCGAAACTACATTAAATTACTGAACAATATCGCAATCGCAATTATTGCTATATGACAATAATAATAAAAATATGATTGAGAAAGAGAACAAGATATTTATTTTATAAATATATAAATAATTACACATTGCTTTGTAAATTATTCCGCCTTTTATTCAGGAATTTTAGATTTAATGTAGTAATTCTAAAAACTAATAATTTACCTGCTTCTCCGAATTTAGCGTTGTTGGAATTTTCAATATCAGGCTCGGAATTTGCCATATCAATTTCTGAGTATTTTATCTTAATCGCAACATTTTCGGAATTAGTCTTGGAATTTTCAGTATTAGCCTGGGAATTTTCCATCTTCATTTCGGAATTTGCAATATTAGTTTTTGAATAATTTATGTTAATTGTAGCATTTTCGGTATTAGTCACGGAATTTTCTGTATTAGTCTGGGAATTTTCCATAATCATTTCGGAATTTGCAATATTAGGTTTTGAATATTTTATGTTAATCGCAGCATTTTCGGTTTTAGTGACGGGATTTTCAGTATTAGTCTGGGAATTTTCCATGTTTATTTCGGGATTTGCAGTAATAATTATTGAATATTTAATGTTAATTGCAGCATTTTCGGTATTAGTCACAGGATTTTCAGTATTAGTCTGGGAATTTTCCATGTTTATTTCGGAATTTGCAATATTGGTTTTTGAATATTTAATGTCAATTGCAGCATTTTCGGTATTAGTCAGGAAATTTTCAGTACTAGTCTGGGAATTTTCCATATTCATTTCGGAATTTGCTATATTAAGTTTTGAACATTTTATGTTAATCGGAGCAGTTTCGGTATTAGTCACGGAATTTTCGGTATTAGTCTAGGAATTTTCCATCTTTATTTCGGAATTTGCAATATTAGTTTTTGAATATTTAATGTTAATTGCAGCATTTTCGGTATCAGTCACGGAATTTTCAGTATTAGTTTGGGAATTTGCAATATTAGGTTGTGAATATTTGATGTTATTCGCAGCATTTTCGGTATTAGTCACGGAATTTTCAGTATTAGTCTGGAAATTTTCCATTTTCATTTCGAATAGTTTTTGAATATTTAATGTTAATTGCAGCATTTTCGGTATCAGTCACGGAATTTTTAGTATTAGTTTGGGAATTTGCCATAATAATTTCGAAATTTGCAATATTAGTTTCTGAATATTTTATGTGAATCGCAGCATTTTCGATATTAGTCACAAAATTTTGCAGTATTATTCTGGGAATTTTAGATATCAATTTCAGAATTTGCATGTATTCGTTTCAGAATTTTAGGCATTAGTCTTAGAATTTTAGATATTAGTCTAAGAATTTTCTATAGTAGTCTCCTGAATCTTTATTATTGTTTTCGGAATTTCCGACGTTCCTATTGGAATTTTCGATTTTAATTTCGTAATCTTTGATGTTAATTTTGAAACTTAGTTACTTCAGAATTTCCACAATTATTCGATACTAGTCTCGGAATTTGTGATTTTAATATCGTAATTATTCTATTTTTTACGAATTTCTCTTTATAATCTGGTAATTTCCGATTATATACTAAACATTTTCTATACTACTCTTAAAATGCTAACACAAACACGTACTATTTTATTTGATTATAGGAACTATTTTAATTCAGAATTTCCGTACTGTTTTGTAATTCCGATATTCATCTCAGAATTTCTAAAATTAATTTTAGAATTTTCATCTTTTGATAGTTTTCGAAACAAATCATTGAATATTAGATTTTTCGATATTCTGTAATGAAGTTTCCGAACATTGAACATTACAGGAATTTTTACATATATGAGCATAATTAATATTACTACAGAGCACTAAAACAATTCAGGAGTACATGTACAAAATTTAACACAGGTATGAACGGCTGAACTTTCGTGGCAATCAGTATTCAGAAAAAAAAATGGCAACTGAACTGAAAAAGAAAGTTTGTGTTAAAAATGGATTATATTTTGGAATAATTTGCACCCATCAATTATAGATGTACTAGTTAGTAGTCAGTAAATTACAAAGAATATTGTTTTTGAAATATTATCAAAGTGATTATTACTACTTTTGAAAAAATTGTTGTGGGTATACAAAATAAGCATTAACTTCTTCATAACACAATAGTAGTTAACATAAAAATGCCCGTCTTTCAGCTATATTTATTATATTTTAACTTATTGGTTAGAGATTCTATCGTCAACAGACTTTTATGTCCCACTGCTGGGCACCGGCCTCTTCTGTGCAACGTGTTTCTCCTTAGCACTGAGGTAACAGTACGGGCTAGAAAATTTCGGAGAAGGTTTATGATATTTAGATATCGCAGTTCACAAAGTCGGTTGTCAATTTGTGTATGGTCGGTTGCAGCACAAGATTTGTATTCGTTGTGTAATAAGGCTGGGGAATCGAACCCAAGCCATTATCAATGTTTTGCCCAAAAAGCAAGCGCTCTGCCTGCTCAGCTACCGTCACCAAAATACTCTATAAATATAATTAATTGTTTCGTAACAATTCTACATTCTATGCATTTCGTTTCTGAAGTAACGCGTTCAGTCTTTACTACTAACCGGAATGCTCCGCCGCAATCACCCTAAAATGGATATTTCTAAACATATTTCATTACTGCAACGATTGTGCTGCAATGGCTGACATTTTCACAAAGTTACAGAATCACTATTGTAAAATGTGCCTCCTCAAATTGGCTTCACATCAACTTACCTGTTGATTCTCGTTTCAGTTGTAACTTTGCAAACTTAATTATCTTGTTCCACACTTACCTGCTTCTTATACATTTATACATTGTAGGTGGTAGACGATGAAATACTGTTGACAACATATGATCAGGATATTAAGAGAACCTAAGAACAAACTGGAAGAGAGTGTCATTTGTGATTATTGACTGAACACAGCCATGTGAGAAATTATTGATACTGTTTGGAAAACTGAATGTGTTTCTATTAATAAATATATATATTTCTAATAAATGCAACGCAACTGCAACTACTAAGGGTAAAATGTCTACGATGGCGTGAAAAAGGTGTGAAAAACAAATAAGATAAATGACAGTTTAAATCCATTACTTTCAAATATTTTTTATTTCATCATTGCAAATATAATACAGGTACTTAAACACAATACTAGTAATAATAATAATAACACAAATGTTGATCCATAAAAAGCGGAAACAATTTGATATATAAAAGTTATTAAAAAACAGAAACATTTTACATTATATATAATAAT
>JABXWE010061231.1:0-13772 GCA_014611495.1 Limonius californicus
TGGGGGGGGGGGTTACTTTATAGACACAGGGTATAATAATAAGCAGATAACAAGCAACCATTCAGATGAACGCGTATAACACTTCATGGAGTATAAACCATTTATAATAATAAGTAGATAACGAGCAACCGTTCGGGTGAACGTATATAACACTTAATGGGATATAAACCATAACCTAGCCGGGGACGCCACTGCTTATATCAGCTGACATTGCCATTGCAGCCCATTTTCATAATATAATCACATACCTGGTAACACTAAATTCGCACCTGAGAAAATATTCGCATCGCAATCAGTTAGTAGGCTGGGAATCGCTATTAATTAGTTATTAAGCCAAAAATATGCAAGCTTAAGCCGAGCTACCAACAACACTGCCTCTTGCAGATGGCCGCCGCTGACCCCTCTCAAGACTCTTCCACCCCTGGCTTTTTCTACACATTTCACTGGACGGCCTTTCCTTCAAACTTTTGCAATTCTTCCCACCTGTTATAGAGCCCACCGAAGTTGTATATACTTTAGTAAACAATTATCTGTTGAGCGCACATTCAAGTAATACTCACAACGGGAAAACCGTGGCCTAACAAAGTTAATTTGAATATCGTTTGATATTAAAGCAAGGTTATGTTCAGAATAATGTTCAAGCTAAAATTCCAAATAGTTTGCTATTACACAATGTACTAAAGTGAGACGGAAGGCATCCATTTGTACTTCCACGAAAACAAGCACAACACGACCTTTTCCCCATAACGCAATTTTAGTGTAAATATCAACTACTACATAACGTACCATAATTTCTAACAGATCAATAAATTACTTTAGGGAAATCAAGTTTAACGCCTCGAAATTACTCCAGTTTCATACTTTACGCAATGAATGAATCAGGTTCATGAATATGTAAAAGTAGAATGTGTCAGCACAAAGTTCATTTACTTCGCGGTATAACCTGAGTTGCCACATTCACTTGCTGTTCGTGGTCCTTCTGCTGGGTCATCGGGTCAAGAAGCCGAGAAACATCTAATTTATGGTTTAAAATCGGCTACCGTACGATTCCTAACTCGTAGTAAATTTCTGGTTGGTTTTGGACTCTCGAAGATGGTAAAAAATTAAGTAATTATGTAAGAGTGGTTAAAAATGAAACCGTATTGTGCTTAATACGTTCGCATCAAACCCGTACCAATTACAGGGTGTGGAAAACGTAGCAGGACCGATTTGAAATATCAGTTTTTAGAAGTTGCTAAGAAAGTAAAACCATTTTAATAAATCAACGGTTAGTTACAAGTAGACCAGAAAATCAGCACGTAGTTAAAGCGAAACTTTCAGTTAGGTTAAATAGTCGAAGTTCCGAAACGTTAGGTAACATTTATATAGCAAAAACTAGATACAAATAATTGTAATATTTACACGTAGAACAACAGAAGTGTTAAAAGAATGGCAAGAAAAGCGTAAACCTATGGGTATAGAAATATAAAATGAGTATTTCCACTCCCTACTTTTTGCAGATGATCAGGTAGTAGTAGCATTAGACGAAGACGACATCGAATACACGATGAGGAAACTGACAGAAACCTAGGAAGGATGGGGTTTAAAAAATAATTTTAATAAAACTAAATACGTAGTTGCAGGAGGAAAGGGAAGGGTTATAGACATGGAAGGAAAGAGTATAAAATATGTAGAAAATACAAATATTTGGGAGTAATGATGTCAAAGGAAGGGAACAGCCAAAAAGAAATAACAAGTAGAATAACACAAATAAAGCAAGTAACTCAAAAGCTTAACTCACTGCTGTGGTCAAGGGATCTAGGGAAACAAACAAAAATGAATATATATATATATATATATAATACTATGGTGAAGAGCATCCATACATATGCGTCCGAAACATGGGAAATCACAAAAAGAAATAAAGACAAGTTGTTAGCGACCGGGATGGACTACTTAAAGCAAAGCTGTGGAATAAGTAGGCTGGAACGTATGATAAATGTAGAGATTAGAAGAAGAAGAATAATAGAAGTACCAGTAATAGAAAAAATAGAGAGAAAAAGATTGTTCTGGTATGAACATATGAGGTGTATGCAGCTCTACAGGCAGCCACGGAGGATATGGGAATGGAATCCGCCCGAGAGAAGGAAGAGAGGTCGTCCACCTGGAACGTAAAACGATAATGTAAGAGAGGCAATGGAGAAGCAAGAATCAGCAGAGGACCTATGGCATTTAGAATGCAAGACACGGTCAGTTTAAGCTGTGCAAATTCGATATATATACAGGGTGTTTAAAAAATACGTTCGAATATTTTAACTACTTCTAGATGTCATCAATACAAACAAAGAAGTCGTAATAAAATCAACCGTTTTCAAGATACAGCCAAATTATTTACGCAGAGCAGGAGTGCAGAATCGTATTTATCACGTCTGCTATGGAAGTGGATAAAATAACATTTGTTTGAGTTTTTGTAAGTGTTAATATTGTTATTGTTATTGTTAAAATATATGTACCAACGCGTAAATTGCAGATATGCATTTCATGTATGGTAAGGTCAATGGTAATTATTATGAGGCACGTTGCTTGTATGCCGAAGCATTTCCGAACCAAGCACTTCCGTGTGACAAATTTTTTACAAATTTGCATCAACGTTTATACGAAGTTGGCGCATTTAAATCAAGAAACGGTGGTGGTTGTAGGCCTAGACCAGTTTCTACTTCTGAAGCGGAACACTAACATTGTAAGAACGATTGAAGAAAATCCAGGTACCAGTACTAGAAGACTTTCTGCCGAAATAAATATTAATGCTTCCCTAATTTGGATAATGTTACATGAGGAACAATTATACCCATACCATATTCAACGGGTACAGTCTCTTATTGTGGCTGATTATCCTGCACGTCTGGTGTTTTGCAGATGGGCACTGACAAGAGTTGCGGAAAACTTAAACTTTGTTAGTGAAGTCTTATTTACTGACGAAGCTAGTTCCACAAGAAATTGCATTTTTAATTTCCTCAACAGCCATGCTTGATCAGATGAAACTCCCCATGCTCTTATTGATCGAATCATCAACAACAATTGTCAATTAAGGTTTGGCTTGGTGTTTTTGGTGACTATATGATAGGACTTCTTTTTCTTCCGAACCGTTTGACTGACCAATTGTATATTAACTTTTTGCATAATGCTTTGCAACTATTCTTAGAAGATGTACCCCTCATTCATAAAATGAATATGTGGTTGATGTACGATGGGGCTCCTGCACATTTTTCAATCATGAATGCGGCTTTCATTTTTACGGAGATGCTAAGGATATGTACCAATGCTGCAATGGAAGGAAGACATGTAGAACATCTACCTTTTAAACACCCTGTATATAACAACAGAAAAATATTTCAAACATAACTGAAAAATTCTTGCAGTTTTAATTTTAATTTACAATTGGATTTCGACAGACTAACATTAAGTTAATATTACTATAAAAAATCAAAAAATCTTTTGTGTTCTTTTTTGGCTAAAGCTTTCTATAGCATATTTAATTCCGCCCGTACAAATAAATGTAGGAAACACTGAAAGTTCAAGCACAGATCCTTCATATACTACGCATTTTTCCAAGGATCCTTACCATTTAAATAGTAACTTTAAAATAAAAAGGTTGGTTAACTTTCACCATAAATATTTTCTCAATTTCTCAAAACGATATAGAAATCCTTGAAACGCTATAGATAATCCTTATTATTATAATTATCCAGCAGGTTTTTTCCACAGCATTTTAAAAATCATTGAAATCTGAGGATTGTTGATGTCTTTCTACACGCATATGGCAAACGGGTATTTCTTGATATTTAGATATGTGTTAAATACCAGAATAAAGTAGGCACACATTCGTGGGGCAGCAATATAACTCTAATGGTTACTACAACTTCGTGGGTGCTCCTGAAAAGCGATCCTTAAGATTAAAAGGATGAGCTAAATAACAAGTAAAAATAGAATATATGTTAATAACAAATTTTCAGAAATATACATTTCAGAACACTTTATAATAATTTAAAGGTCATACTTCAAAAAAAGAATGAGACAAATAACAAAAATATACTTCATACAACATAATTATGTTTGCTTTCAAATCTAGTTGTCTAATAAATCATTATATACATATACGTTAATTATCAGATAAAGCCATACCTCGAGTCGGAAAATACGCGCATGGTATTTGCAAGTCGTTTTAATTTTTAATATAATTAATCGAGACAGTATTAAAACCGTATCTTATTAACGATTTCTATTTAAAGAAATACAAATTAAGTTATTTGGGTGTGAAAAACATTTTGCGCATGGGAACTTATTTACAGATATCTGAAATTAGTTTGTGATATCTGAAATTGCTTACACATATTTCAAAATAAAAATACAAATTGCAACAGAGCAGTAAATAGTCGGATTACAATTACTGTGTGAATTTAAAAATGTAATACATAAACTAATTAATCTGTTATAGGAAAGTTGTAAATATCAATTGGCGATTTTACGGGTAAAGTTATAAAATATTTAAAGTCACATATTACAAATTGCTAGATTTTCTATTTGTGGCAGATCTCTACATTTTATTTTGTTAGTAAAAACTATTCTAAAAATATCAGTACTTCCTAGGTATTGCTGGTCTCACTGTAAATCATAGATTACACAATATGTATTTTCTGATAATATACAACTGACCAGTACTAATATTAATAAATAATAAATTGGCCAAATGTTACAGTGAAATGAAAAATGTATACATTTCAGACCAACGCAATGTAAATTAGAAATGAATTTGTTAAAATGAGGAGCGTTATTATTTTGTCGTCTGAACAATAAATACCTAAAAAGATGAAAGACTTTTAAAATTAGCATATTTGAAACTTAATTATGTCCAATATGACATATTAAAAACATTACAGTTATATTTAAATCTGCGTTCTTAAAAATATCGCATATTTGAAACGGTTATTACCAAATGGCTAGCAACATGTGATTTTCATATTAGTAACTTTAACACATATTGGAAAGTTGGCATACATTCCAAATTCACCACATATTGGAAATTTGCTATATATTGTAAACTTAGCACATATTGATAATTCGGATCATACTGAAAACTTGACACATATTGGAAATTCAGTACATATTACTGATATCGTCGTGACCATAACTATGAATGGGAATTACAGATTTCTGTATTTGCAATAATATCGTCCAAGAAATCTATATAACGAATTTGTAGACCTAGTTCAAAATTTGCATGATAAATGTTTGAATTGAATCATAATTACATTTTAACAATTCTCTACTATTACATACTTTAATATTTCCGATAGGACAAATGTTCAAACCAGTCAGAAAATCACCAAATGAATAGCAACATGTGATTGTCATATTGGTAACTGTAGCACATTTTGGAAAGTTGGCACATATTGTAAACTCAACACATATTAAAATCTAAAAAATATATTGTAAACTTAGCACCTATTAAAAATTCTGATCATACTGAAAATACAGCATATATTGGAAACTCAGTACATATTAGTGATAACGTCGTGACTATTAAGATTAATGCGAATTGCGGATTTCTGTATTTGCAAGAATATCGTCCAATTTTGTCTTATTGGTAATTTTAGCACATTTTAAATACTTGGCACTTATTGTAAATTCAACACATATTGGAAACTTGAAACATATTGTAAATTAAACACATATTGAAAATGCAGCACATATTGAAATGCAAGAATATCGTCCAAGAAGTGCAGACAATGAATTTGTAGACCTAGCTCAAAATGTACAACATGATAAATGTTTGAACATGGGCATATATCAATAATGTAGAACCCTACGTAGTTTAATATTTTCGATAGGACAAATCCTCAAACTGGTCAGAAAATCATCAGATGGCTAGCAACATGTGATTGTGACATGGCAACTTTAGCACATAATGGAAAGTTATGTTGTAAATTCGACACATATTGCAAATTCGGATCATATTTAAAATACAGCACATTTTGGAAGCTCGACACTTATTGAAAATTGTGTACGTATTATATACATAACGTCTTGATCATGGGAGATTAATGTGAATTACGGATTTCTGTATTTGCAAGAATATCGCCAAAAAAATCCATATAACAAATTTGTAAACCAAGTTCAATATTTACAACATAGATCATAATTACATAATACTAATTGTTGCGTATTACATAGTGTAATATTTCCGATAGAACAAATGTTCAAACTTGTCGAAAAAGCTATGTGCTATGTTTAATAATTGACGTACAATTGTAGCTCAAATTAAAAAATAATGCAAAAATCCTTAATTATCGTTAATAATCATAAGTATACAAAATTTAAGAAGCAATTATTATTAACTGAGAACCTAAAATAAATACTAAATGTAATTAGACATTTCTGTTTGAAGTCTCTATTGAAGTTTGTTAGATCTCTTTGTATTGATCTAATTTTTTCAAGGTCACAGAAATATTTCAAACATCTGGCAATATAGCAATTAAGACCTTTAAAATCTTAGAGTAGTTGCAATATCTCATGATCCGCGAATTGCGCACCGCCGGGAGTGAGAAGGCTGTAGAAAAGGACGCCCAAACAGTGTTTTCGGCTCAACCTAAAAACATCAGGCTAGCATGTAGGGCTAAATTGAAAACAGACTATGCAAATAAATGTGTAATTTAACTCTTTAACGTTCACTAAATTAATGATAATATATTAAATAAACCACTTCCCCAAAAGAAAATGAAATAAATAAATGTAAATATTTTGAAATATTAAAGGGAAGTATGAATATGTTGTATTACAGCTGATAATTCCAATATTAGGTTAGGTTTGTGCAGTCAATTTTATTAAATTAAATGATAACGTAGTAGAAAAATTATATTATATCTTTCACGTACCTAAAATTTTTTTTCTTATACTTGTTACAGGAATTAACTATTAATTTGTAGAATGCTTGTTTTATTTGTCTGAAGAAGGTCCTATGGGACTCGAAATATAATTTTTCTACTACGTTATCATTTAAAAATGACAACAAATATTTCCGCAACGATATTTTCCAGTTGGTCTTTAGAACGGTTCGTGACGTCAGTAACATATTTTGGTTTACTGCGCACGGATCATGAGATATTGCAACTACTCTACCATCTGTTGTTACTGCTTGTTGTCTTTCTCTAGCTATTTCTTTTCTAGTTTCCATAGAGTAATCACCTATTGATCTGATTATTTCTTTATATATATTCTGGTTTCTGGTTGGGTAGAAATAGCTTTGTTGTTCCATACAAAATGGTTTAGGCAAGCAGCTGTTCCATCAGTATTTATTATCTGGGTTGGTATGTTAACTCTTACTGTGAGTATGATAAGGGATGAAAGTCAGCGGGAACTCTCCGGAACACCGTTACGATTTGGAAACGCAACTCAGTTCCGGTTTAAAAACATCAGGCAACAAATATAAATAATATTTTTTGTAAGAATCTACAAGAAAAAATGATACCAACATAACCACAAAAAAATCTGTGCTCGTTAGGTAAGGCAGACCGGGGTAGGTTGTAACACGGGGCGAGTTGTAACATATTAAAAATTCCCCGAAAGAGAAATCTGGCAACCCCGCATCATGTATAGGCTCCTTGAGAACGTTGCAAACGTCAGTTCTATGTAGACAGTCAAGCGAGCGGCATTCATGTTATTATTATTTCCGAGGTTGTTTATCTTTTGAGCACGTAAGTCAATTTAGACCTGGTACTTTTATTTCAATTAACTACCATTAGAAACCGACTGAACTTTAGTTTCTTTAACAAAAAGGAGTCATTGCACACTCAGTTATTATAATGATACGGAATTCCAGCGATTTGATGTTTACTTTTACATCTACCGAGGCAAAACGGAAAAAATTAAGCTCGGGGCAAATTGTAACAAGCTGCTCGGCTCAAAATGTAACATATTACAATTTACCCCGCTATATATGCAATGTACTTACATCCCTACTTTTTAATTCTTAGAATGAGAACGTACATTAAGAAAACGGAAAGAGGTTCTACTTCTAAAGAAGACATGGAAGAGGCAGTAAACAGAGTTGTACATAGTTGGAGCCAGTTCGTTCAGTGGTAAAAGCTCTAAATATATGTCACGTAACTCTCTCCAGATATGTGAAGAAGGTAGAAGTGTCCGAGGCTCGCGTCGTGTTAGATAAAGTAGGCTATAGCCGAAATCGAGTTTTTAATGATCAGTAAACAGCCAGCCTAGTTGAATATCTAGAAAACGTTTCGCAAATTTATTTTGGTTTAACTCCCAAGAAAGTCCGCGAATTGGCTTACGAGTGTGCGTTGAGTTATGATGTTAATATTCCTCAATCCTGGAAACAAAACAAATGTGCTGGAGCAGATTGGCTGACAATATTTCTTAAAAAAAATAGCGATCTCTCTATTAGAACCGCAGAACCTACAACTTTACAAAGAGCATTTTAATAGAGCCAACGTTTCTCTTTTTTTTGATAAACTAGCTAACCTTAGAGATAGATACAGTTTTACCGCTGCTCAGGTATGGAACCCGGACGAGACAGCGGTAACTACCGTCCAGAAAGTGTGTAAAGTTATAGCAATAAAAGAAATGGTTTTGTTCCCCAGAAAAAAATTCCAAGACCACTTTATTAGAGATGGTCCTCCAGGGTCCATTGGTGCAGGCAATGGTTCTGGCTGGATGACGGCCGAAGAATTTTACAAATTTGTGGAACACTTTGTAGCTCACGTTAGGCCATCAAAAGAAAACCCTATCCTTTTATTATTAGACAATCACGAGTCCCATTTAGCAATAAAAACT
The DNA here is from genome assembly GCA_014611495.1 of Limonius californicus. Lineage (NCBI taxonomy): Eukaryota > Metazoa > Arthropoda > Insecta > Coleoptera > Elateridae > Limonius > Limonius californicus. The sequence goes on from JABXWE010061231.1 coordinate 8,827, forward strand.
ATAAACTACGCAAAAGAGAGTGGGGTGATAATGTTGTCATTTCCACCCCATTGTTCACACGGTCTCCAGCCACTGGACAGGAGTGTCTACGGTCCGTTCAAAAAATATTTATCTTCTGCTCAAGATAGTTGGCTGCGAAACAACCCTGGTAAGTCAATGACAATATACGACGTCCCATCTTTGGTTCGCGATGCACTACCACTAGCAATCACTCCAGTAAACATAATGAAAGGTTTTAAAAGTTTCTGGCATAGAACCTTTTAACCGAGAAATTTTTGGTGACGATGAGTTTTTACCAGCAAGTGTGACAGATCAACCACCACCACCTCCATCTTCTCAAACAGTTGAACTAGAACCTGTTACTACAACATCAGTTGACCTACCTCAAGAAACTCCTGATGCATCTAAATCTAATTTACCGGATAGTGTGACAGATCAACCACCACCTCCTCCATCTTTTCAAACAGTTGAACTAGAACCTGTTACTACAACATCAGTTGATCTACCTCAAGAAACTCCTGATGCATCTAAATCTAATTTACCGGATAGTGTGACAGATCAACCACCACCTCCTCCATCTTCTCCAACAGTTGAACTAGAACCTGTTGCTACAACTTCCAAAAACAAGACTACATTCTCTCCGCAGTTTGTTCGTCCACTTCCTAAAGCTGAGCAACGAAAGGCAACAACTAGAGGTCGGAAAAAACGAAAGTCTGCGGTTCTTACACACCGGAGAAAAATGCGCTAGAAGAAGAACAAAACGGTAGAAATTCCAAAAAGTCCAAAGAAATTACAAAGGCAAAAGTGAAGAAAGTAAAGAAGAAAGTTTGGATAGAATCAGATGAACCGTCAGAAGATGGGTATTTTTGCTTAGTTTGCACTGAAGCATGTGGCAATAGCAAACCCAACGAAGTCAGTCAGTGCAAAATGTGGTCACATGAAGATTGCACTGACGGAAAATTTCCATATATCTGCCATCATTGCGATTTTGATAGTGAATAACCAATCATACTTACCTACTCCCATGTACTCAAATATTGAATGTTGCTTTGTATTTTCATTTATATTTTTTACATACCTATGTAGTATTTTATGTTCACATTTGTGTTTAAATCAAAAGATCAGTGAAATAAACACGCGTTACAACTTACCCCACATACCGTTACTTTTTACCCCGAGGTGGGGCACATTGAAACAAAGGTTCAGATTGATTTAAAAAAGAACTGGATCTATAATTATTGTTAAAGATTTTTACAAATATATATAATCGATTAGTTCATTACATACGTAAGTAGCAATTCACGCAAAATAATGCCTGATTGTTGGAAACAGTTCCAAGAAAAAATTGTGAATTGTTTTTTTGTTACAACCTGCCCCGGTCTCCCCCTACCTGTCCGACGATGGATAGCGGCCGGCGGGAGGTAGAAACACGGCCAATATTCGTCTGTTGTACGTGTACGTTACAAACTTGTTGTATTTTTTTTAAGGCCCTCAACCAATTGCGATCCGGCAAGACAGATTTTTTACTACCACTCCTGGTTACCATGGTTTATTATTGTTATGCCTAGGTACTTCGCTTCCATTACTTGTAGAATAATGCTTTCATCAATGAGCACTTTACACATTCCGGGTTCTCTGGATATAGTCAAGCACTTCGTTTTTTTTTTGTAGCGTTGTTTGGGCTAGTAATTTTGCATTCCCTATTAAACATGAACAAGCGTCCTTGTTAGTCATCCTGTGATTCTGCTACAAGTAAACGACAGCAAAATTATTAAAATAGCCAGGAACAATATAGCAACAGGAAGAAGAAATATTGGATGGCTACGCAAACGATCAAAAGATAGTTCGAAAATCTGACTAAGAACAAGCTTAAACCCTAATTAGGTAGCAAAAAGAAGAAGAGCGATCAGTTTCTGATTGTTTACTGCAATTTTATTTAATACTTGTCTCAGATATAAATTATTATGTTTTAATACTATTTTAGCATGTCATTTAATTACAATAAAAACAAAACGTTATAATCTAATAGCATGTAAAAAACAGATATAACTTTTAATAGACATTTGATATTCTTATATAGTTAGAAGCTTCTTCTTCTTCTTGAGCCTATCCGTTATCGGATGTTAGCGATCCATAGGGTTATTTTTACTTTGTTAGCTGCTGTTCTAAATTGTTCTGTAGTTGTAGTGTTGAAGCAATTTCTTAAGTTACTTAGCCAGGAAATTCTGCGTCTACCAGGCCCTTGTTTTCCTTCGATTTTCCTTTGGATTATCAGATATAATAGTTAAAATCTCTCGGGATGCCTCATTATGTGCCCAAAATTCTCAAGTTTCCTTTTCTTTACGGTGTTAACAATTTTAACTTCTTTCTTTAGTCTTCTCAATACTTCATTGTTCGTTACATGTTCAGTCCAGGGAATTCTCAGTATATGTCTGTAGACCCACATTTCGAAAGCCTCGAAGTTACAAGCTTACCAGAAATTACTGTGGAGGTCATGGATTTCTCTTAATGGTAGTTTAAAAAACGTTTGAATGTAAAATTATTCATAAATTAGTTATAATATCTATAAAACACTTGATATTCTTGTGTAATTGGAAACTTCCCAAAAAACTTCAACGAAGGTTGTATTTTTTCCCTTTTATTTGTTACCTAATGTCGTTTTAAACATTTATTTTTTAATTATAATTTTGTACAAATTTGCTTTCAATGGCTTAAAATTTCAGAAGTCTATTAGCATTATATACTTTAATTGATCAATTTTAAAAATCCTTGCTAATATTTAGGAGAAATATTATAATTCTTATTCTTTTTCTTCTTCTTTAAACGGTATTGCTTAAATCTTTGGACATATGATTTTTCAATCCTTTATTATAGTTATATTAGCTTCTGCTTTTGATTTTCCCTAAAAGCTAATTAAAAAGATTTTCTATTATTTAAGATAATCACCATAGCAATGTACTTAATTCATGGGCACATATTATGATGCTATCTTTGGCACTAAATCAGTTCAAGCTAATTTCCCACGATAATAACGGGTATAAGTTCTAAACCGCAATTTAATTGATTTTTCGCCAAAATAAAACCAATAAATTAATTTCCGTTCGAATTAATAACCCATAATTTAAGCGTTAATCAGATTTAGAACACCACGAACTGGAGTATTTTAATTTTATGCGTGCAGTGGCACCGAACACATGCTCACGTTACACAACATGTATGAATTTCACGATGGATTTTTAAAAAAGAAATATCAAACCTTTCACTTTCATGTCTAAACGTTAGCAATTATTGATGTCATAATGGCGACTCGGACAGGCGACTGGTTTTTTGTAGGTCTGATCGATATTAGTAAACTCACTGTTATGCATCTAATCAAAGCTTGCGGCAATTGAACTCAAAGAACACCCATCATCCGCATCATATCGATGTTCATTCATAAAAACGAAATACATTCCGATGAGGAAGAAGAGTTGGTGCCTGCAAGCTTATAAGTAGTGATAGAGCATTTGCATTAACAGAAAATTTGTAGGTAGATGATTACTTGTATCGTGCTAACACACTACTAATTGGAGCAGTAAAGGAATAGATTAAAAAATTTTCTTTATAACTATGATGTACGTTATCTATTGAATTCCGTTTAGTAATTGGAGCACACATTTTTGCATTGCGTGTTACTTTAAATAATAATAATATGCAGGCTATATTATTACATCTAATTTAATATTCATGACATTACATGTAAAACAGAAGTTTTCTTTCTCATTTTTTAATTTTCTGCATAAATCCTTGAAAAATGTTCTATACAGTAGAACCTCTACTATCCGGCACTCTATTACTCGCCACATTCTATTATCCGCATAGGTTGCTACAATATATAATATACATTTTATATTATATGCAATTATGCAATATTAATTACAATACATACATATCTTCTTCTAAGAGTGCTTTATCTCTTACGAGACGTAGCGACCTTCTTTCCTATGCATGTGTTGCATGTTTAAACTGCCACAGACATAGAAGACTTACAGCTTAACGTCGTCGCCGAACTACCGGAAGTGCAAACACTTCTACTTTAGAGAAGATTTACTAGGCAGAATACCCCGCTGGTTTGCTATTGCAGAACGGCCGTTAACCCAGGACCTTCAGGGTAGAATTCTAACGCGCTATATTAGCGCGCGGCCGCATACATATAAGCATGTCAGATTCAAAAGGATTTTGAATCTTAATAATAAAATAAAACACAACAGTTGAAGGATTACTGGACTTTATTAAGAGCGATCAGCGGTCCGACTTCGTCGAGCCACCGTCTCTGAATCCCCTTTTTACCACGAATATCATTAAAACATATAACTGCATGGCAACAATGACCGCCCTGTGTTAGAGCGTCGAGCTAATTCACCAGCTGAGTGTTTACAAACGTGTGCCACGTCCCTAAATCATACATACTATAATCTATTGTGGTTTTTGGAAACACGTAAGCTTTTTCCAATTAACATATTGAATTACTACACTAGTTAATTATAACCTAAAGGGGCAAACAGTCCCTTATTCATAAATAACAACAGCTCCAGTAATCCCTCCGTCGGCGTCGGTCGGTTGGCTCCACGAATGCTGACACGGCCAGACTGACATTAAATTCGCTCTCGAATTTGTGTGGTACTCATCCCAGGATTCAAACTGAAAAGATAATCGAACCAGCAATCTGTTTGAAGACAGCGCCGTGCTGAGACTCAAAGCAAAATCTTTAAAGGCTCACAAACTCAATTTATTTAACACTGTTCTACTACAGGCTCAAAATTTTGCTTTAAGTTCAAAGCGTTACGACTTTCAACATGACTTATAAAAATCTTTGTGCAAAGCGTTCGGTTTTTATTTATTTTTTCTTTTTTCTTTCCCAAGTGCAAAGCGTTCGGCTTTCAACACCAAGTGGTGCAAAGCGTTTG
>JABXWE010061239.1:0-15492 GCA_014611495.1 Limonius californicus
AAAACTAGTTTAATAAAATCTAATAAGGAGTTAAGATAGAAAAACACAAACTTGTTTTAGTGTTATTTACGAAGGCAACTTGGAGTATAATTTTTAAGGTTCAAATTATGTACTTCCTTGATATACATGTTAAAATAACATAAACTATCTAGGAGGAATGTATAAATTGTAATAGGAATTTATTTATAAAAAGAGATCTAAATGTTACAACTCTGAAAGCTACAGTAGTTTTCGATGTAGTTCCCCTGCTAACTTTTCTGGAAGAAGTCTTTGGGTGGCATGCGTATCAACTCTTGAACAGCTTCCATAGCATCGTTATTTTGCTAATCATTTTACCCGACTAATAATTCTTTTAGTGGGGCAAATAAAACTCAGAGGGGGGCTGCATGCGGAAGAAGGTCTCACTGAAGTTTGTTTATAAATATTTTCATTTGTTCTTGCAGCGGTATGAGGGCAAGCATTGTTTTGAAGAAATCGAACGGAATTTTGACTTCTTTTCCGTTTGTTTCTGATCGCCTTCTTAACTTATTCGCGCATAAGCGTCGAATAATAAGCTGCATTAATTGTAAGACATTCTGTAGGGAAATTAACAAGGAGTATTCCTTGAGAATACTAAAAAAACTATTGCCATCACTTTATCATCTGACAACGCAGTTTTTGCTTTCTGTGTCTTTGGAGATGTGGTATGATGCCATTGCATGCTTGCACGGTTTGACTTGGGAGTAAATTAAAAAACCAACGTTTCATCAGTTCTCACAAGTTTAAAAATTAATCTCATTTTGTATCATAATGCTGCAGTAAAGAAGAACCGATTTGCAAACAATTCAACTGTTGTTCTTCGGTCATCAAACACGGAATCCACGCGACACTCACCTTACGATACTGTAGCTTGTTTTTTATGATGTATATAAAATGTATTTATTTTAAATGGCGCTCTAAATTCAAGATCATGGCTTTATAAACCCTAAATTTTGTCTTTAATATTGACATTTCGGGGTCAAAGACATAATTAATAACTGCATACATTTAGTGTAATTATCTTATTTTAAATATCTTTATTTTATATTATTATTAAACGAATTATAGACATAAATATAACGTTGGAGTTGTCTTAACCGTATTTAACTCTCACAATTTTAAATTTAAAGCAACCTTTTTCTAAATTACCTTGTGTGTGTTGTTTTGTAGTTTTCCTGATATTTATTAATATATTTGTACGGCAAAACCGTATTTTTAGTTGCTGAAATTTTTACCCAAAGTAATATCAATCTTTAATTTATATTTTTAACTTTTGAATCTTATTTAAAAATAAACTGAAAAGTCAATAGCGGATATTTAATGATAAATACTTTAGTTATTTTGGTATTGTACTGCAGGTTATTACATAAAAACTATTGGTATTACTTTATATAACATATTACAAATATAAATTATTAATACATATATACCACTAATTTAAACATTTCTATTTGTCAGCCTAATTCTTAAAACTAATAATGTTATTTTAAGACCACCATTTTGAATTTTAACTGTGTAGTTATTGAAAATATTATTTTATGTTGTTTGGGGACCACAATTTGCAAGTTTGGCGGTTTAATTATTGCAAATTTTTACGTTATTTTGAGATAAGCATCTTTAGTCATGACTAGCTGAACCTGTGGGCTGCGCTGCATTGTTTATTTAACAAGTAATTTTACCCACGTCGTTCGCTTTGCATGATCTTAGCGGTAAATGCAAATTTACAATGCGAATATCGCTATGGTATAGTTCCCGTTTATGTTTAAAATTGGACTGCGGGATGCAAATAAAGTACCGACACGTAAATTCCCATTGTAACGATAAGTTGGGATAAGTAGCAAGGATACAGGATTATTGTGTAGACAGTTTAGTTTCCATCGATTGTAGATCAATCAATCCTCATGTTCAAAGGTATTATTTATGGTGTTGCTTGGTGAATACATTTGTTTTGCATATTACTACTTAAAAATCGTTTATCTTTCCAAAATTTTGGATGCCGTTCTTGTTCTTCATGTTGATCTTTGAGCCATTATTTTTACCAGTATGGTAACCAAATTAGATTTTTACCAATTGTATTGTAAGGGTAAAAGGACCAAAATAGGGAAGACCATTGCAAAATTTTAAGTTTCTTCTCTGTGTTATATAAGTTGAATTACTTTCAAACGTTGTTTTTAGGAACCTTAGAAGTCAAAACATTTATTAATTTTACCAATGTGTGTGTTAGATGTTTTTCGATTATAAACCTGCCGGTTACAATTACGTCAGATTTAATAATACGATTTGAAATTTTAGATATAACTATATAATTATTGTTTATTGCAGTTCCCAAAGCACGTCAACAAACAATTAAAGATTCTATTCAGCCATAAAACCTATCTTTTTTTTGTTGACGTAATTTTTAATTGTTTTAGGCGGGGTACATGATAGTAGACGAAATGCACGAAGAACACCCCGAGTTACTGAAGGATCAGTACTGGGACGACGTAGTTCCTAAAGAATTGCCCTACACAGTGGCCTCAGAACATTATCGACGAGAAGAACCGAAAGGATCAGCAGAAAACTACAAAATCAAAACTGCAGATGCGATGTATGCAAACCTAGTAACACCTTCTAGAAAGCACGTTGTTGATGATATGTACGCGGATTATGTAAGTCTGCATTAAATTTAATTTGTTCTAAAAATGTATAGGCTATTTTCAACAGGAAAGTGTTGACACGCCCATCGTAGAGCGCCGAAAGAGTTCCAACTGGTTCACCCGCCAAATTTCCAGAACCAGGGGCTCTGTTCGGTCTTCATCCACCGCGTACTCATCGGGCGGTCTTTTTTCCCGAAACCGTGGAAATTCCGTGTACACCAGCCCTGAAAGTGGGCAGCTTCCTGGACAAGGTCCTCCACCCAAACCGTCCATTTACGACAGGCTTGTTGGGAGAAGATCCAGTAGAACCCAGAAACTTGCTAAACAAGGTAAAACTGGGGTTATTTTTCTAATCTTTAAAACGGTTTACACACATTAGTATTTTATTGGATGGCTATTCGTCTCAGATCGATCTTTCTGCATGGATGATAGTTGTACATTCTACAACGTGTACTTGATTCGGGTTTAAAAATAAGCAGGGAGTAGTGGGTTTGGCCATGCAAGCGGGAAATGATTGCCGGTTTCGGTAAGTACGTAAATACCGACTCGATGGCCTTCTGCTTTTTTCTTGGCACCATTAAATTAAATATTTTGATTGCAGTTGGGTTAGCATTCGTTTGGTAATTTCATGATCAAGTATGTCGTTCAAGGTCACGAGCAGTTAATTTGGTATAACTGACCAAGGCGCTTTCACTATAAATTCGAACACTCCGTCACTGCTCATTTTATGAACTTTCTGGAAGAAGGAAATTAGTGCTGAGAATTCTTCAGCCCTAAGAGTCATTAGAATCCCTTTCTTCCTAAAGTAAAAAAAAACTGTTTTACAGTATAAGTAGAAGAAATTAAATTTGAATAAAAGAAAATAAAAATATTATTTACTAGGTTTTCCAATATAATATTTGCCACTTTGCACACATGATATCAGACTTCTGTCCTGGAGTTTTTAAGTAGGATTTGTCGCGATCGATGTCGAAATTAACTCTTACTATCGCTGCTGTGCCGCAGCAAGACATATTGATATATACGTATACAATCGAAACGAAAATTTACACTAAACAGTTTTATTGCAATCTAGCATGTCATTCTAAATTCGTACATAAGTAATACAATAAATGCTAGCCGGCCTCGGTGGTCTAGTGCTTAGCGCATTTGCTTTTGGATCCAAGGGACATGGGGTCGAATCCGGCCGAGGGCAGTGAGATTTTTCTAGCGGGGAAAAACCTCAAAGTGCGCCTTCTGCTGTAAAGCCGTAGGTCTTGTGCCACTGCGGTGTGTGATACGTTAAAAATCACTACAGGAGTTGGAATTACTCCAGGCAAGCAAAATTCGTAGTCAGGCTGACAGTGGGCCACATATGGTCTGAGTGCAAAGAGATGTTTGGAAAACCGCGTCCTAGATCTCGCTCAATTGAACAACAACAACAACAACAATATAATAAATGCTAACATTTCAATATAAATCTTGGTTGAACTGATTTTTTTTTGAAAACTCAATGCCCTATGAGTAACTACCATACTCGAAGTTTTCGGGTCAAAATGTAAGTGTTGACAACCTCAGGAATTTCTGTCGTTTGGATTCGACGTTAAGGTATAGGTCCCCCGTGTTTCTACTTCTAACCAACTTCCTCTTATAGTTTCTTTATTTTACTTAAAGCGATACGTATGTTATTATTGTGCAACTCTTCGTTAATATTGTATGAGCACATCACGGTTGTTCCCAGTATGTTTGCGAAATTCAGCAAAATTGTAACTTTTTTGAAATTGAGTCAGCCTGGGTGCACTAGTTTTGATTTTGACCCCAATAAACCTATCACTGCTGCCATGGTTGTATTATTCTGCGACTTAATTTTAGAGTAACAGTTTTGTTTTTGTTTAAGAAATCTCACTTTATTAATTGCTTTTTGCATTAGTTTGCCGAAACTCATATAAAACTTATATTTACTTATTGAAATATTAACTACCTTTAACTGAAATTGTTAGCGCGGTTTTTCTAAAATTTTATCAACAGCAAAAAGAAGTTCTTAAAAACACTTTAAAAGTTTATAAAATCTATTCTTGTAAATTGCTTTCAAACAATAATATAAGATCAGTCATCGAATCAGTAATTACTTGACAAAAAAAACACACCCAAACACATTTAATTTTTAGAGTGAATATTTTGCTAGTCGATTTTTCATCGAAATAAATTTGTCCGCAACTTTTTCTTCAAAATTATCAGTTTCCGCTTCGGCGATTGTGATTTGTGTTGTTACAATAATATTTAGAAGTTTCAGTCTTTCCATAAAAGTATTTTCAAGATTATTTTTTTTACAAAAGTGTATATTGCTAGCACCAGATATTTCTTTAAAGTCGGATCTTCTATATATAACTTCTAAATCGCCTTTTAATTTCTTCTTAGAGAGCATGGGATAAAAAGAAACTACTCTGTATAAAATATCCACCGGAAAGTTTTTATAGTACTTTGAAAAGGAGCTATTGTTCAACAATGCAGCTGCTTCCAAATGCTCTCTAACAGCAAATGGTTCTTTCATTTGGACCAAGATTTTGTCACAAACCTCCCTAGCAATTACACTTGATCTGTCTTCGATCAATTCGTTTTCGTTTTACTTGAATAAAATTTGAATCAACTTCCTCCTGAATATCATCTGTCCAGGCTTTCATAAGGGAAATACTTTCTTCAAAAACAGAAATATCCTTCTGAATTTAAACACTTTCTCTATTTCTTGACTGTAATTGATTATAAAGCATATCCACATGCGGCAAGATGTGAAAAAATTTTAACCAGAACATGAACTCTGGATCCTCTAATGCCCGTCTCAAACCATAGGCTTCGTAAGTTGTAGCGCCTTTTAGCCGCTTATTTTCAATTTCTTCAGACGCCCCAATAAGAGCATCCTGATTTTCATAAACTATATTAACTAAGCATATATTGTAGTTCCAACGTGTTGTAGCTACTTTTGGTCTTTTCATAATCACTAGTAATATGTCACAACGATGTGAGGAATTTGAGAAAAAAAGCTGGAATAGCTGACGAGTGTTGGAAAAATACAAGTATTCTTGAATTCTGTGACGCCGATTTTTGCATGAAAAAGTTCAATTGATGCGCATAGCAGCGGACAAAATATGCACAAGGATATTTCTGTTTAATTTTCGCTTGTACAACCCCGGTTTCACCCCTAGTAACATTAGCATGATCATACGTTTGAGATATTAATTTTTGTGGAGTTTATGATATCGGAGAATCGATTTCTTGCAAGATGGAATTTCTTAGCCCTTCTGCAGTTTTATCCTTGATTTGAAAAAATACTCAAAAACGTTCATACACTCTATCTGTATAAACATACCTAAATATTAAGACCATTTGGCACTGACACGTCTGTTGTTTCGTCGCACTGAATGGCTAAAAAGTCAGATTTGGTCAGAAATTTCTTCTCTACACACTGCCAGTATGCAATCTAAAATTTCATGTTGTATTGTTTTGTTTGTTTTGATGTTACAAAATCTTATACAGTTAATAATCCGTTTGAATACGTGCCAATTTTTTCTAACCTTTTCGTTATGTTTAGCGACACTTTCCCTATAGGCCGAACTTAAAAACAGAACAGAAAACAATACGTGTAACACTTCTTCTGTGATTTTCGCTTCATTTATTGCGTTAAATTTAAGTGCAGCGTGGGCCTGCCTAGTGTTTTAATTTGATTTTTTTTTCAATCTATAGTCTTGAAAAGTTAGTCTTTAAAATGTTGTTAACACTATTCATTGTTTACTAGTCACAAAACTGCACTTTGAAATAGAACACTTTGAGTGCGGGCGAATCTATTAGGCTCACTAAATGAACGCTATAATCAATAATCATAATATACGTACCGTCAGGCGATGTTTGTCGAATACAGAGAATCTTGAGAGCCGAATAGATGCCCCCTTCACGCCTAAAGATTTAATTGCGCAAGGCGATGGCGAACTTTGCAGCGAAAATCGCGGAATGGATGACAATTTAAACGTTAAAACGTTAGCTATAGATAACAAAGTTCTGCAGAGTTAGTTCATTTTAATTATTATTTATATACAGAAAAGAAAAGATTAATTTTAATATTTTAATAAGGGAGAAGGAGCACCCGTGCTCCACTAAGGGGTTTCGACCCCGACATAAATAAATTCCTGAAATTCCTGTACTGTCCTATTTATTTATTGTTTAATTTGGTCTAAAATATTGGTATTTTCATATACAGTGGAAATTGGTTATAGCGAACCGCTCAATGAGTTCGCTATATCCGAAGTTAGTAATAAACGATGTAAGAAAAAAATCCATTTAATATGTATTTATTACACATTACACATAAATACACAATAAAAGTGCAAAGGACCTTGATTTTTTGAATATATTTTCTGTTTTGATCTGGTCACCAGGAAGCATAAATTAAACCTGCAACTGGAGACACTTTTTTGCTTGACAGTAAGTAAATTTGGAAACCCCAACTAGACATCCTTGCCTTTTCTAAGGAAAATAACTACTTAAACATCTTCTTTGATAATTGTTGGCGTTTATGTACACACCGGTATTTAAGAAAATATGTTACATATTTATACGAACAATTGTCCAAAGACGGGAACAGTTTTGCGGATCGTTTTATCCGATAGTTTGTTATTTACCGGTTTGTTATAAACCAGGATGTTTATAAAGGATCTTATGGGCCGTTTGGCAGGACTTTTGGGAATAGTTCGCTATATACGGCGGTTCGTTATAAGCAGGTTCACTATAAGCGACTTCAAATGTAGTTATATTAGCTTTTTGTAGCTATTCTTTTTGGTTATTCCTTTGACTTGATCATACGGTTGTTCTTAGCTCGATGAATAAAAACCACAGTCGAATCCCACAAAATCGATTTAATGTTGTTACAAGTAAACGTTTTCGAACCCACTGGGGTTCATCTTCAGACTACAATAAATATACACAAGATTTCATGTGAACAGAAAAAGCCAGAATAAACCAAATAAGTGAATAATTCAAAAAGCAAAATTATGAGGGATTGTAGGGAAAAATTTTTCAAATATAATAAACTATATATAATAACTAAATACGCATTGCATAATTAATGACAATCAACATCTAAAGGCAACACCGAAAACAAATCAATGATATTCCAAAATAAATAAATAAAATTCTAAAATAAATCACAACAATTTGAAATGTAAATACCCAAACATTTGGGCCGAATATTAATAGAATTGAACTAATGATCAAAACGGTTGTCCTTTCTTAACTGGTTATTTCCTTACGCTCTTTTTGCACCTTCCTGGTTCTGCGGAATAAACGCAAATTCGAATTTATACGTAATAATATGCTCTTGAGGACCTCCTAATAAACATTCAAATATTACATAAACAATTGTATGGTAAAAAAGGTTTGGTTGGTTGGTTTTTAATTCAGAGAGATATAGAATGCGGTTTTCCAAGCATCTCTTTGCACTTAGGCCATATTTGGCCCACTGTCACCTTGATTATGAATTTTGCCCATCTGAGGTAGCAGGTAGTTCCAACCCCCATACTGATTTTTAACGTGTCGCACATAGCAGTGGCGCGGAACCTACGGCTTTACTTCTTATCCGACAGACGGCGCAGTTTCAGACTTATCCCATCCAGAAAAATCTCTCCGACCTCGGCCGGATTCGAACCCGCGTCGTCGTAACATTATTTTTTAAGTAAGAATATTTATTTATAATAATAAATAACCAATTCAATTAATACCATATTGTGTTGGCAAGAAAAGACACCGTGTTAAAGACTTTTAGAAGTGTGTTAACACAGTAAAATTACTTTATTTTATTATTCCTGTTTTGTGGCTGCCAATTTTTAATACTCACTAAAAATCTATAAAATGAATCGTCTTAGTGATTCAGTGTGTGGTTGTTTGTAACCGCTGCAATCCATATAGGACCTTGGCTTTCACTATAATTTCCTTCCATTTGGTTCTGTTAATGATAAAGTAGGTTATTTCATTTCAATTACTTTGTTAGAAAAACTTCTTGATTTTATTTATAAACATCTTCCTTCTTTTGAATATGTTTTTGTACTAACAGCTCGTTCTTTTTTCCTCAACAGGACACTTGCTACAATCCTGACATTTCTATTTTATGACCAATGCCGTTTTGCTAATTGTTTCTCTTGGTCATTTACCTGGCATTCTTGTGCAAACCGTTTGGTTTCATTTCTTTTAAATCTGATTATTAATATTAATTTATCTGCAGACAGTATAAATACAGCATTATCCTGTAAACTTGTTTGCCTATTATGTGCAACACCGTTCTCTGGTGTAGTACATTCGCTAAATGACATCACTAATGCTGTGATTGATTAGCTGCTCAAGTATAATAAAAATATAATTTATTTCCTGTCATAACATCTTTCAGGAATAAACATTTCCTTCACACTTACCAATAGTAATTTAAATGCTTCACGTGGCCTCATGAGAAATATTTTGACGTCAACGCTTAATATTATTTTCTTTAAAGCACATTAACGATTATATTTCTTACACAATTGTATATCTAATTAATTAATGTAATTAATTTTTGCAGCGGGTGTCAGTAAACTAAATGGAGCCGCTGGTAACGTTCCCGTTAGGAACAGGCCCAGGATTCCAACACCAGACGTCACAAAAGAAGTGGTAGATCGTGAACACCGCTTGGCTGCTGGAGCCAACAACATACAGGGCCACTTGGTGACGTCTCCTGGAGTCACCCTGGTGCCCCATCAATTGCCATCACCGTATCCCCCATACCCTGGGGGAGAGATGCAAATCCAGTTGGTGTTATCACCCATTCAAGAGCAAGACGGAAGCGGATCCGTCAACAATACCCTCCATGCAGGTCAACCAAGTACGGCAGCACTTGCCCAAGCTGTTCTGTCCCCAGGGCTAGGACCTGTTCTAACCACAACCCCTGTAAGCCTGCCTGTAACAGTTTCGCAGCTTACATCTCTTGGGTTGGCCTCGGGAACCAACAGCCCTATGCTAACTAGAAGTGTGAACTTCCAAGCCTCTAATGGAAGCCCTAGCTTTATAAGTGCTTTTCACCATCAAAATGCGTATACGCCACCTTCGCCTCGGCCAGCAATACTGACCGAGATAAGCATGCCTGATGACGAGGCAGAAAGAAACATCAGCAGTCGCAGCAGCGAAACATCAGCTGCTTCTGATGCTTCCAATGGTTCAAAAGAAAGTAAAGCGTCTGAAAGAACCAACGCTTCCAATACAACAGGTTCTGTTGCTTCCAACACAACAGCTTCTGTTGCTTCCAACACAACAGCTTCTATAACTTCAACAAAAGCAGCAGAAGCTGAAGATGCAGAGGCGCCTGGCTCTTCCAAATCATCAGCAGCTGCAATCTTATCAAACGATTTATTAAGTTTATTGCCAAATGGGTCTTCCCCTGCATCCATTGTGTCGCTTGGATCCACTGATGAAACTAGCAGGAGCAGGAAGACTTCAGTTGCTTCACAGAATAATTCTGGATCAGCAAAAAGGGGAGAGGTGTATGTTTGAGGGAGTTTTCTGGTTAGAAAATCTAATGACTATTAATTTATTATTCTTGTGGTACTAATGTATTTATACAAATGGAAGCTACTGAATTGCAGGGTAATCTCTATTACTGTACAGTTTATGAATATTAATGTGTAATATATGAATTAAAATGAGATATAAGTTGTTTGAAATGGGAAATTCTAATGTTCTAAGAGAATTTGCAGAAAGATAGATCTGCAAATATAGAATGCCTAAATTTATTTTTAATTGTGTTTGCAGCAAGTCGTGTGATAGTAGGGTCAGAATTGACAATGGCAGTAACCGAAGAAATGCATGCAAAAGCAAAAGAAAATAAATAGAAAGGAATTGTAAACAGGCTTTTAAAAATATAGACTTTTTTGAACCTAATTCAACCCTTTTTGTTTCCTCATTTTTAAATAATAATCTACACCTTTAGATTCCTTTATAGAAAATTACAGGAAGGTTAATAGAGTCAATGACTTACAAAGTTGTAGAAGGATCAGGATCTTGTGTATAAATGAGATATCTCATCTTATATTTAATGCATCATTTTCGATTCTCAAACATTACCTAAGTATAAAGTTCTTATCTCGATAAAAAGCAAATATAAGATTAATTTTTGACTAATTATGATTGTAAGTTAGAGATCCCATTTGCAGTGATCTAAAATGGAAAAATTACTTTCAAATCAAGACTTCGATTACAAAAATAAGGTTATAACCTAGAACCAACAAATTTTTGCTTGTCTGCTTGAAACCTCTTATTTCATATGCCAGGAGATCAAATTTCGTCTTTGAAATCAAAATTTAAACCAAGCATAGTATAAACCTCATCTCTCTATCTTAATTAAAGTTGTGAGAAATTCCATCTTTAAAATGGACTTGTACCATAACCTATAAATTTTTCCTTTTTACTGGAATATTTATTTCAAATGTCTAGATGAAGCATTTATCAGTCGAAATTGAGGCTACAAATGCAGAACTTCACCTGATAGGTGAACTTTTAATGTGCTTAAATTATTTATTTTAACTGCAAAGATCCATTTACAGTCGAAACATTGCTTCTATCGCTAGACATTTACTACCAAGTCGAAATTTTGCGTTATTCTTGAAATTTTACTTCTAATATTGAAAATTCTCCGTTCATTTGGAGAATTCAACGATCTGCTTGAAATCTATTTCATAGGCCAAGATCTACGAAATTTCGTCTTTAAAATAGAAATTTGAACCTAAAATAATATAAACCTCATTTCTTAATCTTGATTAAAGTTGTGAATATATTAATGTCTCTGTTTATAATAAGTGAAGAAGCGAAATTCCATCTTTAAAATAGAGACTTTTACATTAACCTATAAATTTTTCCTTTTTACTGGGATCTTTATTTCAAATGTCAATAGTTGAAATCTTTATCAGTCGAAATTGAGGTTACAAATGTAGAACTTCATCTGATAGGTAAATTGTAAATGTGCTAGAATTTCTTATTTTAACTGCAAAGATCCATTTAGAGTTAAAACATTGATTTTTGACTTTGCCCTGGAGATCTTTATTTCAAATGACAAAGGACAAATCTAGTCTTTAAAATTTGTATTTGGTCTCGAAATTTCAAACATATTTCTGGATTTTAAATCTCTATTTTTAAATTACAAGAATCAAAATCTGCTCTTTAATTGGGTTTTGACTTCAAACTCTTCCTGTGAGCTAAACACAAGATTTCAACTAATGCTCAAGGTTTTCATTTCTAATATATTAACAATCCATATTTCAAAGCCCAGATGTGAATGCTAACCTGGGGGCTTTGTCGTTTGCCACAAAATCTTTATTTCAAGCGTTAAAAACTTAAATTTTATTTTTAAAATTGAAATTTATGTTTGAAATGCAACGTCAAACCTTCGATATTTAATCTACCTTCGATATTTAATCTAAAATTTTCACTTTCACACATCTCAAGACTTTATTGTCGCTCTAAGCTCTAGATCTAGAACTCACTTTGAGATTTCAACTTCGAAATTTAATCTACATAATCGATATCTGTTTCTGGAATATCAAAATTTCGATTATCTGCTTTAAATTTTCATTTTAAATGTCAATAGTTGAAATTTCCTCTTAAAAGCAAGGTTTTGATTGGAAATATTCACATGAAACATTAGATTGCGAATTTGAATATCAAACTTCCAATTCACCATCAACAGCACTTACTTAAAATTTTAAAATTTGAAATTCTTTCTTTCTTTCTTTCTTTATCAATTCCTCTTTTACCTTACGGTGTCGAGGTTGCCATTCAAATCAAAACCCTAAATATCAAATTCTATTCTTAATTCTAATTGGATGTTTTTAGGGCTTAATGTTAAAGATCGCTATTTCAAATGGTATGAATTGAAATGTTGTATTTTTAGGTAGAGAATTTTATTCGAAATGTTGACTTCACACTCCAGATTTCGTATGTAAATTTAAAATCTCGAATTTTTGTTTACATTACGAAATAAAATGACGTCCTTCTATAGCTTTGTAGTAATTGTAATGCGTTATGTAAAGTTCAATTTGAGTTAAAAAACCTAATGAGAACAATTAAATACTTTATAGTTATCAAATTATCTTTAAATTGGTCGCAAAATTTATAATTATTGGTGTTATAGTAAATGCATAAATTTAGGCAGTATGAAAAGCCTTACGAAACTGATCATTCAAAAATCAGTTGAAGCCTGAAGAAACCATTCTTAGGGTTTAGTACTTACGGATTAAGTATACGAAGTGATATTTTTAGGATTACATATATTATAATGATGTGATACAAGTTTTATTATGTGGAAACTTCTTGTGGATATTTTGTTATACTTTATAAGTAATTTTTATATTATATAAATATTATTGTCTAATACCTTTGTGTTGTTTTATGGATAAAATTATTCAGCTATGTTTGCTGTACATGCAGCCTAATTAAAGTTGTTAAGCACACGAATTCTAAATGTGATTAGTCGACACACAGATTTTAGCAGTGTTAGAAATTAGCAGGTTGAATATTACCTATTCAGCATAACATAAAGCTGTGGCAACAGAACTATCAATATAGTAATTATATGTAGAATTTGCAGCACTAGAAATAGTTTTTTAATATTCTAGTGTACCTAATAATCGCAGAGTTGCATGCTAAAGACTTTGCGTATCTTTTAAGTGAGTAGTATTAAATATGTGTAGGTATTATGTAAATAAAATGTAAATTTATAATGATTAAATATGAGGGTTAGATTATAATCGGGATTTATACTTAGTTCTTTGATCAATGATCATCCACCCTAAAGGATCTGATTTCTGTTTATTTTCGTTAATGTTAAAATAAATCTATTTTAATAGTATTCTTAAACAGTCTTTTATTCTGCAATTCTGCAGGTTTTTTAAGAATCTCTTTTTTCCTATAAATAAGAGAAGTGTTACTTAAATAATTAAAGATAAAAGAGTTAAAATAAATTACAATCCTTTCAACTCGACATTAATTTAATTACATTTCAAGTGCTGTAACATAAAAGCAAGGTTTGAATTAAAATTCCCAGTATTGGATAAACAAATATATAGAAATCCTAAAAACCGCGACTAGGAACTCTACCAGGGGTTGGAAGAATGTCAATCCAGGCAGCGGCAAAAATTGAGGTAATGGTAGACGTTCTGCAAACATTTTCTTGACAATAGCAGCCCTTTAAAAGATAGGAGAAATGAACTCGAAGTGGAATATCGAACTGCCCTCTCGCAGGAATAATAATAGGTAACTCTTCAACTGAGCCAAAGCTAGGGGAGAGTAAGAACAGGATAAAATAGCCCTAACCGGTAATGTATGTAATGTAGAGGTTGAACACACTAAGGTCAAGTTAAGTGTCCTCTAAAATGACTGTAGTTACATTTGAAATAAATAATTAATAAATACACAGTCTTCAAATCTAGCTACTTGTATTATTGTGTAATAAAGTAAGCTAGAAATATTACACAAACTATAGTGCATTCCAGGTTGAGAGTACAGTACAGGCTCTTATGGAATACAGTATTGCCATATTTCCTCAGAAAGTTGTTTTCAACTAAACGTGCAGCCTTCAATCAAAATAAATAGTTCTTTAGTACTGCACACAGCTTATCTGCAAACTTAGAGCCTTAGACTGTCACTCACTGCCTAGATTTGTCAACGTGGGAGAACCAAGCCCCACAAGGGTAGCATTGCCGTATCTTGCCCGTACTGTACTCTCAATCTGGAATTTACTGTTGGTACAACAATGCCAGTATTAAGCTAAATGCTCCTCATGGAGCAAATCCTGCAAGTTGATTGAAGGCACTCTAGAAGGCGCTACAAAAAGATAGCGCGAGCAAACTAGACTTGCCGAAGAAATCCACTTGGAAATATGTATGTGACGATCCGAGGTTCTGCTCAGGACTCACTTTACACTTTTACAGGCTCTTAATACCTACCAGGGGACGCTTACACGAACAGTCTAAATCTAGTCATATCAGCTCCAAGGCAGGGGACCAGGGAAAACTGAGCGAGGGTAAATAAAATTTGCCAAAATAAATTGTATGGGCGATCAACATATTTGAAACAAACAAGTCAGCCAGAATGTTACGGGCCAATCGAACTTTTCCGACGACCCGTAACCAGATAGATGGAAAACGGCCTACAGCTTAGCTCAGAGGAGTAGGGGGAGTTCGTGAAAATCGCTTATGGGAGAAAATCTTTAGTTGTGTACAGGACGAGTCAAAATTTGTTTGCGCCACCTTCCAAATCCAGCTGATTGTAGGTCCTCGTGGAAGGCCGAGAAGCGAACAGCTTACGGGAACGGAACTCACCTTTATTGTGCCTCCTCCTATATATTTGGAGCTTGCAAAATTCATGCACACAAATACAAAATGCAATAATAAAAGATATAATATTTCAAAACGCATATAATCAAATTAGTGGAAAAGACAGTACAACGAAAATGACAGGCAAAAGTGATTTTATAATTCTAGATTACAGTTGATTACTTTGAACGTTGGGGAAAGGGGGAACTCACCGCCCATGTCCAACGGTATTTAAAATGGTCAGTGGCGTCGAGTTTACAGGAATCACACAATATTTATAGTTACTAATTTTACAGCAGCACAGAAAAAGAAAATGACGATCGGCGGCTGAAGGCCGCTTCTTATTTATCAGAAAAAGAGGTTCAAACACTTAAATTTTGCAAGCTGGCGCGAAAAGAAAGGTTCTTAATTTCGCAACACAGAAAACTAGCTTCTTTACCTTGAATTCCGGTGGAGGCAGGCACAATTCCGGGGGGGGGGGGTTG
>JABXWE010061254.1:0-14423 GCA_014611495.1 Limonius californicus
GCTATATCATGTGTGTCAAGTATCTTTTCTCTTTCCCACCATGATTTTATTTCTTTTTCAGCATGATCGATACAGTTTTTCCACTTTTGGGGGGGTTACGGTACTTAGCGCTTCTTTCCACATATCCACTGCTTTTTCCATGCCACCTCCATCTCTACCAACATGATCGTTATAGAATCTTTTAGCAATCCCCCATACATTTTCGATCGGATTAAATATACAATGATAAGGAGGAAGCCGGAGCACTCTATGACTATATTATTCAGCGAGTGTATATCCACTTTCGGTGTATTTCGCACTTACAATGGTACTAGCTCCAACAGCTGTATCTTCAACAAGCTACAATCACATTCAATATTGTGGTTTCTCAACCACTCGACAATTTGGAGCTTATTCCAATTGCTATTAGGAGTTTTGTCTAGCAAGGTTTCGGCATTTTCTAAACGTGTACAAAAATAAGGAGAAAACTACGAACAACCAACCTTCAATTGCAGCTGCAATAATTTCTGACAACTTTCTGACAGCAAAATATAAACGTCTTGGATTTAATACCAACGTAACGACACATAACAATAATTTTGCTATAAAATATAATACATTTGTATAATTTAATTTGTTAATTATTTCAAAAAAACCATGGGCTTTGTGGTAACATACTGTTGTCTACTAAATTTAAAAAGTAAATATATATAAAAAATAAAAGAATAACCTGCAATGACTAATTACATTTTGGATTTTTTTTATTTTATGATACCGGCGCTGCTGCTCGTTGATCATGTGATCTATGACGTGCATTACTTGATTGCTTGGCACAACTATATAAATTCGTGCTTTTCTTTGTTACCGCCGTTGTCACTAAAAATAAACACTTGACGACTGTAGTCTGAATATTTTTGATAATAGCCAAAAATTTCGAATTTTTCATTTACCTCTACATTGTTTTTCGGACTGTAAATGTTTTTCAAAAATGTCAATTCTGATTCATTTTTGTTACTTTTACCTATATTAAGCCAAAAATAAAATACTTGACAACCGTAAGATATTTTCGAGCAAGCCAAAATGTTTCCTACCTTGTGAATTTTTTGTTTACTTTTTTTTCAAAATCAGCTGGTTGTGACAGGGAAAAAATGTACGTTCGTGGTTGCTTCCTACACAAAATTGAATGCCACACGAACGCCCCAGTTCAGCGATGAGGCAACTCCTATTTATAATCTCCCAGCTATGATACAAAATTGCACAATACTTGCAAAACTTTGGTAATTTCCCCCTCAAATGGTGGATTCAATGCTTCTTCAGCTCATTAGATGACAAGTTATGTCGTAGATTGTTGATATTAACGATTTCGGGAGCAGTTTTGTGCGCTTTTGCGGCTTCCAAAATCGTTTTAATATTGAATTCCTTCGGGAATTTTATTTTCCCTGAAAAGTACTAACGTTGCTAATTTATCCGGCTTTAAAATATTTTATAGGTGCGTGTTGTGCGTTTTCGCCACCGGAAACGTTCATTATTATTTTAAAAGCTATCCAGGAAAGATAGCCGGGTACACCCCGGAGATTTTAGTGTTAATTGTGAGCGCGAAAGAAAGGTGGGTTAAAATTGTTTAATAACGTGGTATTGCCTGGTTGTATACGAAATAATAAAATAAACAAGCTTGTAGTGTTAGCTTTTGTTATTTCGGGTATAATGTGAGTGAGCGAGAAAAGGCCTAACAAATAAAATTTATAATATATGCCGTGAAAACGGTATGTAAAAATTCTAGTACATGATACTGGTTAAAAAGTTTGGAAACTACATTTTATCTAAACCTAAAATATATCAGATACGACCATAATTCTATTGCATTTCTGATATGAGATGCATTTCACATAATTTTAAATAGAACTGGTAAATGTATATAAAAATGTAGGGCTACCAAGTATTCTACACCCTAACCAAATATGCAAAATAGGTAGGTTAAATCTATTTTAAAATTATTAAAAAAGAATACAAGATCTTCCATATAACTACAGACATCACTTCGAAAAAATTAGGGTATAGTCAATTTTAAGTATATTAATATTTATGACTGGCACGTTTTGTAACATTATCATCATCATCACCGTCGTCGTCGTCATTTCTCATTTGTAATTATATCATACTTCTGGTTAACAATTGCAAGAGTTATTACAAAGTATCCATATTTAGATATACCATAAAATTGATTTTATATAGAAAATATTGCCAATTTGGAAAAAAATAACATTTCTAAATTTACTGAAATTAATGGTATTATTTATATAATTTCATAGTTTCATATGTTTTTGGACTGGCAAAATTGTACACTGCAGTTCAAGGCCGAAGAGTGATCCTTAATTCAGAATGTTAACTGGTTTTCAAAATTAGCTTGGAGTGTTATTTCTATAAATTTGTTAAGTTAATAATTAATATGCCATACATTTGGCAACATGTACAGGAATATTGCTTCCAAAAAAGTACTTACTATTCTACCGACAGGAAGATACCTACTTGATAATCCAACACTATACGTGTGATATTAAACATGTTTCATGTGTAGTGACGAGTTTGGACTTTTATTCCTAACTAGAACTTGATAAATTTTGAAACTAAATATGCCACATAACATTTTACATCGTCGAGGAGACTTTTTCTTTTAAAGAAATGCTTGCTGCCCTGCAAAAATTAGGATACTTGGTAACTTTAGTCATATATATTGGACTTCAATCTTTGACTTGGTGAATGAATCATCTCCAGAGGCATTCCTTAACCAAGTTAGTTCAAGTTCCTACTGAAGGTAGCAGCTTAGTTGCTGAAATACGTATTTACGTGTTCTAAATATCACGGTGGCAAGGGATTTTTCCAAAGTTATACATACACGCATAATTTTATTAAAAGCCTTGAATTGTGTAGGTAGTCATTATTTTGAAGATTTGTTTGTACCTTGAATGTCTTAAATTTAATTTTAAAATCAAATTAGTATTTAAAGTGCATAAAGAAATAGTACTTACTCCCCTACCAAATGTACCTACCTTCTTTGGCAATCCATGCCTGATATTAAAAATAAGGGGTTATGTTATTTAGAAGATATGGTGTAGAGATTTAATTTGCTCAATAAGCATTTAAAGCCGAGTATACTAAGGTTGTTTGTCCTACAGGGGACTGTTCTTTCAGAAGTACTTACTATGGTACTAAAAATAGGGTGCTGTGGCAATCCTAACCTTACATATAATCAGAATTGTTCGATATATCTTGGAATGTATTAGTGGATGGGAACTAAACTTGCAAACATTTACTCCCGTAAAATTATGTTAAGCTCCAGCTATTGAAGTGGAAGGTCCACGTCTATTTGTGTTTTCAATGTTATAAACTCCAGAAATGCATTACAGAAAAATTGCACCTAAGCCCATTTTGTGGATAACCACCATTGATCAGTTAATTTTTTCTATAGAATTCTTTGCTCTAGAGCTGATTCTAATTAATTGAGTAATAATGTTTAGGCCACACACACAAACTTGTAATATTTTAATTAGTAATTAAGCTAAACTTACAGCCTGGTACTGCAGAAATCCACCAATAAGAAATCCGTTTGAAGCTGTCACCGAGACAGTGTCTCCGCAACTGTCACCGTGAATATTACTATTATGTTATGTTACGCTATCCAAAGTATGTCATTTCTATAAACAAGATAAACATTGAGATCCACAAGAAATACGCCAAAACAGTGGCGTAGTAGGAATTTTGGTACGAAGGATCAAAACCAGTATATTAAAAAATTACTTATCTAAATTGGTAAATTAATTGTCTTTTTGATTAGAACTTGTAGTATTTAAACATTCTTTACTAACAAATATAATAAGTATAGAGTAATCGCAATGTAGTCAATACTAACTATTAATTTATTATAACTAAAGTTAAATTCATTAAAAAAACTAAACATTGCAAAAAGCACTATTAACGAGCAATATTTGTCGTATTTTCAAGTCCAACCCAGTATTAACATGACGTCTATTTCTTAATTAGCGTTTAATTATGATTAAGTGATTCAGCCTTATTATTTTTGTATATATATTTTAATACATTAAATTTTGTACACGTGTACTGTAACCCAAAATTGAGTCACTAGATGAGTGCAAAATGCACCAGCTTGGCAACGCTGGTCACCAATATTTGCCATGGATTTCTATTTTTGTTAAAAATGTATCTATAAAAGTGGACATACAGTGCGACCTCTGGGATTGCTTTAAAAGGATCGATATGGGTTAAAGCTAGAGAATTTGGTATGCATTAGTACTGGTATAGAGAGTCATTGAAAAAATTTCGGTGAGCCATAGCGCTCATCAAAAATTTTTTGGATGTTATAAATGTTTTTGTACTTAATGTCTTTTAAATAAAATAAAATTAATCCAAGTTGTATTACAAGCAAATTGTTTCAACCAACAATTTCATAAGCAGAGATTTACAAAACAATGTATTAAAGACCATTGAAAACTATACAGATATAAGCCTCAAATTACAAATGATCATTTCCATAGCAATTTAACAGTAGTTTTTTCTCTTACAGACAATGTTCAACACCTTGGCCAGCTACCTATTAGGCACATCCACCCAACAACCGACGGGCGGGGTCGAAGAAAGAAACGTAAGACTGACCTCTGTAGTATCAGAGGATGATTGGGTTTTGGTGGACAGGGACAGCGAGGGTAACTCGGAAGTGGAGTCCAGCTCAACGGAAAGCTTGGACGGATATGGTAACCTGGACAACCACAGCAACCAACTGCCTCACCTCCTCACCCGCAGTAGCTCTACGGCCTCTCTGCCATGCACCACCATGGAAGAGTCGTGGTTCGTGACGCCCCCACCGTGCTTCACATCAGCAGGACCAGTGCACATGGAAACGTCACCCCTAGAGAATCTCCTAATCGAACATCCCAGCATGAGCGTCTACCAGCATTCGCACCCTGCACTCGTAGCTCAGAGACGTAACTCAGTACCTGTACAGTCCGTCGAAACAAGCGATTTTTCGGCAGATGAGGAGGAAGCGGAAGAGGTTCCCGAGGAGACGCCCATTCAGAGGGTGAGGCCACAGTTGGAAGAAGGTTACAGAGAAAGAGAGAGAGAAAGACAAATACAAGCACCTCGCATGAACATGGTTAATACTCTCAAGAAGCAGGAGCAGCAGTGGTATAAAAATAAACAAGCACAAAAGGTGAGTTCCTTTTTTTATTTAGTAACTTATTTGGTGTACCAGTTTGGAATGGGCGTGGTTTACTTAAAATAGAAAACTAATACTAGTGGGACTTGATTTAGCCCCATTGACCTCCAATATACTTCCTATATTTGTGAAAGGGAAACGGTTTCAGGACTTAATCAGGATATATTATGAAAATTGTAACTGCCGAATTGGAAACCGTTTCTTAAATGCCTATATTAACTGTTTTAAAAAATTTTAGACATTCTAGAATATCGCAGTTTATTAAATGGAGGTTGCTTTTAACAAATATCTATTTTTCGTGTTACTTAAATTGTTTGTCCTTTTATAGTGCTAGTTTGGGAATTACATTACCAAACCTCTGATGTTTGTCCATAGCCACCGTATGTTTAATATGTTGGAATATTTCAATTCTTTGAGATTACACCTATCCAGAGTAATTTTACCCTAATTCCTATGGTCACTTAATTTAACAAATGTGAAAGTATTAACTTCCAGGCAAAAATAATTTTAAATGAGTTTTATTTTGTCAAACATATTGACATGGTTTTTTAGTATTGGTCCCTATTGTTTTATAAGGTTTTTTAGCTACATCAAATGGGCGAAATTAATTTGTAGTTTTGATGGAAAACCTAATTTACAAACTGCTGTAGGTAACTAAAACTAGAGAGTGTTGGAGTTTTCAGTGTATATTGTCTATTAAACATTAGTCTGTTTTACTTTTACTACAACAAAAGGCTTTAGAAAATCTTTCTCTGGTTGGTTTTTAGGTATATCAGGTGGGTGCAGTTAGGGCCATGATATGATGGAAAGATAAATTTTAAAAATACTTTAATCAAAGAGCAGGCAGCTTTGGGGATTCTATCGTCGCGCCATTTACGAAAGTTTAGAAAAATGTTATAGGTACCTTATTTGTAGGTGTTCTATTTACAAAATTAATTAAATTTAATATTAATGTGTCAACAAGCAAAACTTACCGGATTTACCCAAGTTTCATCGGTATAAAAAATTTCTCAACCTGCTTCCCAATATTTTCGGATAGTTTTAAGATAATTTCGACGCCACGCGGTATCTTCTCTATCCATTAACATGGATTGACGGCAGCGAGTTGAACATATAAAATTTAATTTTTTAATATTCTGTATAAAGATGACCACTTAAAATTGGGCAATTGGTCATCATTGTTAACGACCGTCAACATTTTATTTATGGTTGGTATATTGTTCCGAAAAAAAAATTCGTGAACCTACACAGAAATTTACCAAGCTCAGAAATGCAAGTTTAGGAATAAGTTTCGCATATTGTACAGAAAAATTACAATTTGTTTAAAAATAGCAGGTACCTTCTTACGAATTTCATCTAGAAGTTTTTACATACTCCGGGAGATTTTAGAGAAGATAAAGTTTTAGCATCTCAAAACTCCTTTAAAATTCTTTTTACTGTTGCAACACTAACATCCCACTGTTTTAGCAACAAATTGTACAATGACAGTCAGTAAAATCTCAGGATTTTCTTCTAACGCCGAATTATACAATATTACTATTAATTGTTTTTCATTTAAATTAGTAGGACGCCCCCTACGATTACACGTTTCTGGAACAACTTGCTCCATTTTAGGAAAATAAGCACTAGGCACTATACAAACGCTCCGAAAATCGATAAGCACTGCTCAAAAAGCACACAAACTTAACTCGGTACGAGTGCAAAGTAAAGGTTTTGAGCGTCAATTACTCCTTAAGTAATGAGGCATTAGCGTTATCTAGCGTAGACCAATCACAGCGCGCGCTCAGATGAGTCAAACACGTGCGTTTGTTGACGTTCTAGCTCAATCCTCGACAAATAGAGTTTAGTAATATTAATTTGTCAACATTCCTAAAATTATCTAACAGATAATTGTCCTATAAAACTTTATTCTTTTGTATTCATAAGGGGTGTCAAAAAATACTACTTTCTATGGTTGATTTTAGGCATATCATGTTAAAGCCAAGATAACATGGACACACTAATTTTTAACAACTATTTAGACCGAAGATTAGGGATTTTTAGAATGTTCAATTACCATAAACTTACTGTAATAAAAAATAACTATTTAAGCTTTATTTTGTTACTATAGGCATTAAAAAAATATGTAAATGGCCGTAATTAGAATTCAAAAATCTCAAACAAACGTTAATATCTTAGATTTTCTTCATAATATTTGAACAAACTAATTGAATGTAAAATGTTTTCAGGTACAGTTGCAGAAGGCCTGTCAGTCACTGAAACGCAAGTACCTAGAGCGTGCTAACAAGGCTCGTGAAGTAAACTACCGCAATCGGCACCAGCGACGTAGCGAACGTTCACAGGGTGCTACCCGCTCTTACGCGAACAATAATCGCAAGTGCTGAGCACAAACTGATCTCAACCCAGCACTTGGGACTTCGGAGCATCAACAATAATTCGTTCTCCACATCAGATTCTCAAAGCTTTGTATTTATTGTGTTTGCAATTTTTTGTTTCTGTGATATAATTATTTTAGAATGTCTCACAAATTCACCTTTTTATTTGTGTCACAAGGGAAACATTTGTAAAAAGCCCCTTGACATGAGAGTTTTTAAATTTCCTTATTTTTGTGGATTACACGAACACTTCTTTCTGGTTAGATTTATAGCAGTAGATGCTGAAGCTGCCGCGTGTGTATCCTACTTTATATACAAATCTTTAAGAATCGTGCAAAATTTGTATATATTAAATAAGTATGTCTTAATGTACTTTGCAATTTAGATTGGCTTGTGCATGTCGTAAATAGCGGACTGTAAAAAAAATAAAATATATAGAATAGCTAAAAAAAAACTAAAATTATTATCTTTTTGTGCCGTAGTAGTAAGCTAACAAATTTCCAATAATGCTTAACTTTATGAATGTGTAAACGTAATAGTGAACTTTACGAATTTGAAAAAAATTAAAAGCTTACAAAATTGTCCGCTGGAAGAATTACGCAGTCTCACTATTGGAAATCAAAGCACATGTGATTTAGCAATTAAACAACCAAAGCACCGAGTTGTGTTCAAATTAAGAAATTTAAGAACACGGTAGTCCCTGAAGTGCTGAGGCATAAAAGTATTTTAGTTGTAAGAATTGTCTTTCATCACATTTTTCATCTCCACAAGTTGATTTTGTCCGTAGATGTGTATACTTACAAATAATTGTGATATGTTGCTGTCTCACGAAATTGGGCATTAATTTCTAATTGCTTTTGGCCAATCTTGTTTCTATAGACATCTGCTGCACAAAATCCACATTGTATATAGTAGGTGTATATTTTTATTATTTTAAATACTTTATTAGTGCATAAATTAATTAATACAAAAAAAAATGTATTTAAGTTATTTTTGTTGAATATTGTAATGTTTAATTTTTTATTCTGTAATTGAAAACTAACTGTCTTTGTTAAAATTGCTATTATATTTTAATTTAATAGTCGACCTTTTCGTTAATAAAGCGAAATGGAAGAGATGTTTTCACAGAGTGTCCCAAGATATTACCAATACAGTGCAGATATCTGCCATAATATCTGGACTACTCTGCATACAGGATATTCATTAATATCATTTCTGTATTTTTATTTCAATTATCAATCCTTTAAAGGCACAATTATTATTTAAACTTCAAATCGAGATTGCTGATTTCTTTCTGGTTGCAGAAAGGCTCAATTCTAAGTAATCAATATTTCTGAACATCCTGTATGATGTGGCATACATAACCATACGAGGTTAATCTCTGTAAGTGTGCCACAAATTAATTTTATATACACAGTGTAGGTAATATTAGCCTACTGTTAAATGGTTCGTCTTCTAATGGTTTTGCACACACACATTTCCATGTCATTCTTTTACATTCATTATTTTTCAGCCTCACAGTACAAAATTCAATGTTTTAAAATTTTTGCAGCATTTAACTTATGTAACAGTAAAATCGAAGGCTGTTATAACTAATTTATTGTTACATGAGCATGTGAAAATTTTCAAATAAAAAAAACAATAAAGCTGTTTCTGCCGATTTTAACTACTAAATAAGTGTGAACCACCACCCTAGATCTAAACGAAGTGTCTCTTAATGTACATACATAATCCCCTTTAATTTATTAACATAGTGGATATAGCAAGCAGTGATATCGTGAAAGCAAATCTGTCCGACTGACCATACTTTACTAAACCTCAAAAATAATCTTGTACATAGGTATTACATGCACATATTTTGGTATACCTACCTGATATGTTGAGTATTCAGCGAGTAAAATTTATTCGATGAAGAATAAAATTTACTATTCTTATAGAATATGTAGTCAATTGATTGATCGAGTGCATGTATGTTTGTCTTAATGTATGTTACGTAAGTTTACTTATAGAATGCGAAAGTGTTAAAGCGCTTGATACGTTTAGGTTTGATGATTGTAAAATTTCTTGCACGATAGATTAGTGAAGCAAACTTGTATGAATTAGTGTGTTATTCATAATGTTTATGCTATGAGTGTGTATAATCTGCGGTGCAAATTACATTTTCTTGTAAAATCCAAAAATACTTCAGATCCTGTGGTATGATCAATTTAAAAGTGAGAAAATTGAATAAAAAATTAAAAATAAATAAAATGTTATAAAAAATTTTGATGATATAATAAATTCTTTTGTTGAGAACTTGTGGTTTTATTTAACAATATTCCTGAGTAATAGTAATACGAACATGCAAAGCATTTTAATAAAATTACACCGTAATAGAAATAATCTAAATATGCAACACGGCCTTAGTGGAACGACCCGAAAGGACAAATAGGGATGTAGTTGAGCATTTACAAAGTGCTCTCAGAACTTACTATAAGATCAAACAAAATTACCGTTTCTGCGGTATGTTTGTACACTTTTAGATTTTAAAAATTTTTAAAACCATCTTGAAGTTTACGTATACATAACCTTATTTTAGAGTAAGACATTTAGGATTAAAATTAATTTAATACTTGTAACTTACCCCATAAACGAAATCTTACAACAGAACTGACTAACATTAAAGTTTATTTACGTAATATATATGATTTTTAACCCAACAGCATTTTTTGATAAAATTGTTCTACATAACCTTACTTTTAGACATACCTGAAAAATGCTAAAATTTCAGAAATTGTTTCCTTCCAAATGTTCCGTTATTGCAATGGTACATGCAGCAGCCTTCCCAGGTAATTTGCACGCAAAATAAGTTTTTTTTCTAACACTTTCTGGATTTAAAATTAAGCACATTTCTACATATTAAACCATCTGAACACCTGTTGCTTGATTTTCCCTATTTTTTGCCTTCTTGTTCCTAAAAGTAGATTACATCTACTATTTTCAAATATTTAAATAGCACCATATAATAGTTTATATCAAAAATCTTATCAGTTTACTTTTCATTTTACTTTACTAAAGAGGTTGCGAATAATTTACTAACCGCAAAGAAGTTCTACTAACTGGTTACAGCCTTGACCATTTGAATGGGTTGCGAATAATTTGCTAACTGTAAAGGACTGCTACTAACTGGTTACAGCCTTGACCATTCGTGTTAGAGGGTCCTGGGTCCTGCTATTAAGTAATCGCATTGACCATATACTTATAATTATTAGCCCTCTACCCTCTAATAAAATATTGAACCTATCACACCACTGAATTGGTAATAAATAAATTATCACTAACTAGGCAATTATGTAGATAAAATAGTATTAGGAATTTCATATTTATAATCATTCAATAGCTAGTTACTTTTGAGTAAAATATCAACCCCTTGCACCACATTCTGAGATAATTTACTCTCATTATTAATGTCGTACATTTTAATAAGTTATTAAACTCTGCATACAAGCTCCAAAGCTAGTTTACTCTTGTTTAACTCAATACTAAGTGCTGCTGGTTGTATTTAGATCTGTAATAGAAGAGCCATCCTACGTGAGAAATACAATGTCCCATCTTTACTTTAAATACCCAGTCAGGGGAAATTTATTATTACTGACTAATAGCGAACAGCTTCAGGGGGTGGATATGTTACTGACGTGTAAATGGTTATGGAATGAGTATATATATATATCACATATGGCTGTTTTTAGCTGGTGAAATTCTATTTTTACTGACTACAAATAAATTGTGGCTTAAGTAATTATAAATATCAAGTAGATATATGTACGTGTATTTGCTATTTCTAAACAGATTGTGTTTTATAATTTGTACTTACCACTTATGTAACTTTTACCACAAATACCCAGACAATAACATTATTTTGTAGTTAGTAAACTTATTTTGCTACATTTATACAGATTCTTAATCATTCATTTAAATCCTTCTAAACAAAACTTTCTTCATTAAAATGTTTCTAGGAACACCATCGCATAAAGGTTCTATCCAAAAAATAGTTGATAAAGCCCTCAGGGAAACCGAAATTTATTTAACCAACAATGTTGTAAGTTTACATTTTTCAGTTACGTATACTAAAGATTGCTTGGTACCTTCCTGACTTTTACAGAATGGTATTTTAGTGGAAAACATGAATGATGTTCCTTATATACATTCAACGCATTTTGGACCAGAAATAACAGCTACCATGACTAGAGTTTGTACTGAAGTTAGAAAAATTGTCCCTGAGAATATTCCTTGTGGTGTGCAGGTAGAAAAAATGAGTTCTAACATTGTAATATGTGCTAAAAACAAAACAAGATTTTAACAGCGGGAAATCGAGAAGCAATTGGAGTTGCTAAGGCATGTTCATTTAATTTTATTCGGAGTGAAGGGTTCGTTTTCAGTCACATAGCGGATGAAGGTTTTATTAATGCTGATGCTGGCCTTATTTTACGGTACCGGAAGAATATTAACGCCGAAGATGTTTTAATTTTAACCGATATTAAGAAAAAACATAGGTAATAATCACAATTCAAGTAAAACTTTTTTGAAATTCATGGCTTTCAGTTCTCATGCTATAACCAATGATGTATCTTTGGTGGAGACAGCCAAAGCAGCCGAATATTTCCTTTCCGATGGAATAATTCTGACAGGAACAGCAACTGGAAATCCCGCCGACATAAAAGAATTGGACGATCTAAAGAGTCACTGTCGTTTACCTATAATTATTGGTTCAGGGGTTACCTGCAATAATGTTCATGATTATTCGAAAGCAGAAGCATTTATAATTGGCTCACATTTTAAAGATGGTGGACATTGGCAGAATAATGTTAGTTATGAACGAGTAAAACTGTTTATGGATACAATTGAAAGCAAAAAATAGTTAACAATACAATGACAGTTATTTCCATTAATTCTAGTTCTAATTGTGAACAATTAAATAGTTTGTAAATAAATGAATATGAATTTTAAGGCGTTTATTATTTTATCAAGTCAATAAAATTGTAAATGTGAATCTAAAACAATATTAAAATAAATATCTTTGTTGTTGGTTCCTGTAGTAAGGTTTGTCTTTCTGAATGGCGAAAGGCTTGGTTGCGCAGTGGTCTAAGTGGGCCGTTAAAATATTTAGGGGGTGCGTAATCCGATTACGATCTCGTTCTACCGAAGTACAGAGGCGTATGTACTACTTTTACACTATATAAATTTTTCCTACATTGTTTAATCACCGTGAATAACTTTTTTCACAGCTGCAATTCCGCACGAAATAGATTTAGGTATTTAAATATTAATATTTGAATATGAAGCAAGTAGATAAATATGTTCTATGCGCAACAAAAAGCAAAATCCCCGAAGCTCATAATTTACTTATAAAACTTTAGCTTTTTTGAATTTTGCTTTATTTACGTTTACGATATTCCGATTAAGGAGAAATTTAAACAAATGTCAACAAATAATTCTGTTTCCAGATATATAGCTGAAGGCACTAACTCGAAATTAATTTCTCCTCTCATCTCGTTTCTGTTAATTACCAGATCTTGTTCGGCTTGTTGGCCACCACCAATCACCATATATTTCGATTTTCCTTCATTGATCTTTAATCCATATTTTTGTGCCTCTGATTCGATTTTTCTTGTTAGTTCTTTTAATTCCTCCCTTGTTCTTCTTATTATCATCAAATCGTCAGTGTAAGCAAGACATTGATAGGAACTTTTAAAGATGTTTTTATCTCTATTTATTTTACATTTTCTCAGAATATTTTCAAGTACCATATTAAACAGAGTTAATGATAACGGGTCTCCTTGTCTTAATCCATCTGTTGGACCAAACTCCTCTAAAAGTTTTTCTTCTATTTTGACTTTACTTTGTGTTCTGGCTAGTGTCATCTTAAGGCCCCTCAGGACAGCTGACGGATTTCTTGTTTGCGCCTTTTAGAAATTAATATAGGCAACTCGTAACACCTAGCCCATTCATATCTCTTTATCTATATTTGTCGTTGAAGAATTTTACCTGGCTATTCTATTTTCTGGGATTACAACTAAATATATTTATGACTAAGCTGCGAAGCTGGAATCTTTACTATCGTCTATTTCGTATGCCAAATTTTGTCTGTATACAAGGTGAACTATTTTTCAAATCGATCTAGCGTGATTATTAATTATAACAGAGAAAAAGTGTTACATAATTTTGCATTCCGTAACATGGCGTAAATAAATTTATAGTTCCGCATATACCGATGGATCCATAATTAAATATCAAGTGATCAAATTTAAAGACAAAAACCATGCTTGAGCTAGATTCAGGTTCAAACATGATTTGTAATTCCATAGGCTGCTAAGGATAAGGAATTGGACGACTTGATATAAGAGCAATGAGATAGAAGGAAAGAGAAGTAAAATAAGTGTGACAAAAAATGATGGATATACACAATAGTTATTTGTATACTTAGGCCGCGAAATCATTCTTTAACGTACCGAGAGGAAGATTGCCGCCGAGGCCGCTTGCGGCCGAGGCAAGGCAACCTCGAGGACGTTAAAGAATGACGCGGCCGCAGTATACACAACATTTTTTGTGCAATTGTGTAGAATCCTCAATAATTATTGATGAAATTTTAAAAATTATAATTTTCGGCGTAAATAGAAAGACGGGCGGCTTTCATGTTACCATGGAAATGAGATAAATAATAAATAATTTCTAAAAACTGTCCATTCTCATGTGTCAAAATAGTATATTAAAGAACTAGTTTCATAAGGCCTTCTCTTAACGCACGAGTGCGACAAGTGGTCTTATGAAACGTGTTCTTTATACTATTTTTTCTATTGAGG
>JABXWE010061257.1:0-20225 GCA_014611495.1 Limonius californicus
TCAAATAGAAAGGAAGTTTACACCAGCAGATGTGACTGAAGATAATGCAGATACTGTGGACGACATAACCAGATACGTCAGAAATCATTTACCTCAAAACACAGAGCTACGTAAACCAACATCCCCACGAGAATTACTAAAAATTATTAAAAAATTACATATCAAAAAATCACCAGGGCCTGATATGATCCCGAACATTGTCTTAAAAAACTTGACAAGAAAATCATTAGCATACTTAGCAACAATTTTAAATGCATGCCTAAGATTAGGCTATTTCCCAAAATCCTGGAAACACGCATATATTTTGCCATTTCACAAACCAGGTAAAGACAAAACAAATCCGGAAAGCTACAGGCCGATAAGTCTTTTATCCACGACTTCGAAGCTACTCGAAAAAGTAATACACATTCGACTACATAATTTTATTATAAGTCACAACGTTCTACCTACTTTTCAATATGGATTCCGTGAAAAACACTCAACCGGACATCAGCTATTACGTATAACAGAAACGATCGAAAAGGGATTTGAAGATAAAAAATATACAGTGGCCGCTTTTCTAGATCTCCAACAAGCGTTCGATAAGGTATGGATACAGGGACTGTTGTATAAACTATTACAACTAAATATTCCCCCATATTTAACAAGAATTTTGGCTTCATTCCTACAGCAAAGAACATTCGCAGTACGTCTAAATAACACCTTTTCAACAATTAAAAATGCAAATGCAGGAGTACCGCAGGGAAGCATCTTGGCACCACTTTTGCTTAACGCATACATTTATGATATACAAGAAAATGCAAATGATAATTTAGCTTTATTCGCAGACGATACATCTGTCATGGTACAACATCACAACCTAGAAGTAGCTATATCACAACTACAAGTATCAGTTGACGACTTGCTACAATGGTTAAAAAGTGGAGGATTACTATAAACGAATCGAAATGTCAAACAAAAATTTTTACTCTTCGAAGAATTAATAATCCCACGAAAGTGAAAATAAATCAGAATAGAATAGACTGGAATCAACGCGACTCAGCGATCAAATATTTAGGAGTGTACTTGGATACACGATTGCAGTGGGGTTACCATATAAACAAGAAGCTAAATCAGTGTCATGCAAGACTATCTCTACTCTATCCAATTATGAATAGAAAAACAGCATTGAAAATCGACTGCTCGTTGTTAATATATAAATCCGTATTGCGTCCTATTCTAACGTATTGT
Source organism: Limonius californicus (assembly GCA_014611495.1). NCBI lineage: Eukaryota > Metazoa > Arthropoda > Insecta > Coleoptera > Elateridae > Limonius > Limonius californicus. The sequence goes on from JABXWE010061257.1 coordinate 1,231, forward strand.
TGTCAAATTTGGTGCAATGCCCCTAAAACTCATATTAAAAAATTACAAGTGTTGCAAAACAAAATACTAAGAATAACAGTTAATGCCCCATGGTATATGAGAAACAATCAAATCCACGAAGAACTTAATATGTCTACCATCGAACAATTCATTAAAAAACTAACTAAAAAATTCTTTAAAAACATTCAACAATGTGCAAGTGCAGTGTTCTATAACACAGGACAGAAAGACATTCACAAGAGATTGAAACGGAAATTGCCGCAGGACATGTTCTTATCATCAGAAGATAGTGATCTAAATTATTTATGCTCACTTATAAATAGTGACCGAGGAGCTGACCGCCGACCTCATTAAGACATTTACTAAGATATTAATTTATATTATAACAAAACTATGTATAGCAATTAGTTTGCTGATCTGGTTTCAATTATTAAAAAAAAAAAAAAACGAACAGCTTACATTTATTTATTTGAATCACCAAACTTTATACAGTTTATACCCAAATTAAGTTTATACACCCAACAACAGCAAGCAGCCTTAAAATTATCTACGTAGATTAATACTATAACTTAGATTTATTATAATATGAATATTGCTTGTATCTTCATTTTTGTTTGTGTAAAAATTTGAGAAAATTGGAAAAAAGTACTAATTCTTGTAATTCACAAAAAGGTATTTATAAGACTGTTAAAGATTTTGCTAAACTTCTGTGACCTGATAAGGTCATGGAAGAACTACAAAATTTATTTGTCATTCATTAGCTGACTTGAAGAGTTTCTCTGAATTTATGAACCTTTTAAGGGTGTGATCTGTTACATGCATTTTTCTTGTTCTTGTTCTTCTTCTTCCATTATAGATATTGCAATCCGTTTTTCTTAATATTTCGATTATCTACACGTGGAGTTTGTTGAAGACGATTTACCAGCTTTTCGCTTACCTATTGGGATTTTCTGATTATCTTTTTTTTAGGGTTTGAACTTTTTGCAGTCTCTATCAGCCTGTTCTCTTCAACTCCTTTTACGCGATAGTATAGTATTACTCATTGTCATTGCGCATTTTATTACGAATTTTGTGATATCAGTAACGTTACACTGTTTACTAATAACTTGGTTTTGTATTCTGCTAATTTTCATGTTTCCTAAAATGGTCGTAAGTGTGTTTATTTGTATGTATCTCCTTTTTTTGTATCGGCTCGAATTTAGGCTCCATAACATAGTATTGGTCTGACTATAGTTTTATAAATTTTTTGCACATTTCACCCATTCTTCCAAGTTGTGTTTCTGAGGTAACTTAATATTCTGGTCCGGTTCTACACCTGTTGTTTTATTTTTCTATAATTGCTTCCGTTACTTGTAATGTCTACTCCAAGATCTTTAAACGTAATAATCTGTTCTATCATTTTTTCATCTATTTCTAATTTGCAGCATATAGGATCTTTAGCAACTGTCATAGTCTTTGTTTTTTGGTTGCTACAGCCATATTATAGTGGTTATAAGATGGAATCGATTGATGTAAAAATCTTTGTAAATCATGGTGTACTTGCATTGAGTATCACACAATACTTGTATTACTATGACCCATACGGCATGTCGGTTGACACCATCAATTAATTTCTTCATGCATTGACTGAGCATCACAGAGCTCATGTTCAGTATAGCATGTATACAAATTATGAATCACTGTAAAGCTATTTGTCCATACCTGTGTAAAAATTAGAAGCTGATATCCTTTTCAGTCATACCAGAAGCTATAGAAATTCTCTACAAGTATATTTAAACCCTCTCTGAGTTTGCATGCCATATAGTTTCCATATTCTAGTTATGTAAAATAAAAAATAAAGAACATTTGTATAACATTGTAGATTCTTTAGTTATAGATGTAGAATACACGAGTACGGTAGATCTAGAGATAATGCTGTTATACTGTTACTGTTCTTTAAAGTTCCAAAACTGTAACTCGAAAGTAACCATCCAAAACAAGTAATGTATTAATTATATCCTCGAAACGCAAGTTTAATAGAACTCATTTGAAAAGTAACTCAAAGTAACTAAGTTACTTTCATTTTATTTGTGTCCATTGTCATTTCGAGAGCTGCCTCAAAGTACGAGTTTTAGTTTGCCTAGGCTTAAGATAGGCCCTGCCGCTAAATATGCGTAGCAAACTTACTTTGTTGGACCGTAGTTTTCCCTTTATTCTAAAGGTTAAAACAACGTCGTCCTCGCATTTAATATTACAGTATTTAACAAAGGTGCAAACCTTCATCACGAAAAAAGTATTTCATCAGATTACATGAACAAGTTTCATTCTTGACACTAAAGCAATGCAATAAACTACAGAACGAGGAAAACTGCGTGCATGTTCATTTGGTCATATGATAGAGCGGTTTGAAAAGTTATTCCATACAATTTGAATTTCTGTTATGACGTTTGGTAATAAAATCAGAGCTGCACGCAACAAATTTATATGTAAATGGTTTCATTGAGTTGTGCTTGTTAATTACTGAAATTGCAGGAATTAATATTTGATATTTATGCAGCATTATATGCACACAACATATTACGTTTCAATCCAATGCTGGCCATGTTATTGAATTTGTCGAAATAACTTTATTATAAAATTATAATGATTTATATATATATATATATATAGCTTAATGGTTTGCTTCCACTTTTTCGGCAGCCTTTGGTCTCCAGTTCGCTATGCCATCTTCTCGTAGGTCTCGTAGGGCTTCCATTCTACTTTGCTTAGGCTCATGGTTAGTAAACTTCGATCCCTCATATCTTTGACTATTAGTCCTTCCTCTATTCTTTCAAGATAGCCTAACCATCTTGTCCTGTTTGCTTTTACCACCTGGGTTGTATTTGGTTGACTGTTATAATGCATTACTTCTTCGTTTGCCCTTCGCTCCCACATATCTTACTTTTTTCTCCTTTTAAGTGTTTTTCGTTCCCATGCTTCTACCATCTTTTGTTAGCTGCTGTTAAGGACCCATAATTCGCTGGCGTATGTCACTGTGGGTCTTATAACCGTCTTATAGAGTGTAATTTTCGCACTACGTGAGATGTCTTTTGATTTTAGCACCTTATTCAACGCGCCTGTGCACCTTTCACCTTTGATTAGTCTTGCCTCGACTTTTTTCCCTTCATCATCGTATTCTGTTGTAGATGCACCAAGATACACAAAGCTTTTAACCCTCTGCACAATTATCGCTTGCTAATCTTCTAACTCAGCGGATAGACTTATACGTGTATCTGTGTTTTACCCGCCTAGGATCATGAATTGTCTTTTGCCGCCATTTATTTTTAGCCCGCTATTTCTCGCATGGAGTTCTACCTTTTTCATTACCTATTTTAGTTCTGCCGCTGATCTTGCTAGTCGAGTCAGGTCATCAGCGTATGCTAGGCATTGGTGTCTTCTGTCGATTATTGTCCCCTTTGTTATAATTTCACTATTTCGCATTATTTTTTCAAGCAATGTTAAAGAAGATTGTCGCTAACGGATCCTTATCTGACCCTTTTTGAGTTTCGAAACTTTCTGAGAGGTCACGATTCTCACTTTATTTGATGTCCCTTTTAATGTTATTTTCACTAACTGTATGAGTTTGGCTGGGATTTTTAGATCCTTCATATCCTGTACTAGTTTGTTTCGTTGTATGAAGTCGTATGCCTGTCGAAAATCTATAAATATGGCGTAAATTTCTGTGTTATGCTCGTAGCTGATTGCAACTATTTGTTTTGTTGTAAATATGTTGTTCATCACTGACCGTCCTTTTCTAAACCCACACATATATTCTCCCAGTAAAAAAATGTATTTATCTACTTTGATTTAATAATAGGTCCATTATGATACCGAAAACAGTTTAATAATGGAGACTATTATTAAACTGTTTTTGGTAATAAAATCCTCTATTATTAAACTGTTTTTGGTAACTTTTTGGTTTTTAAGATTGGTGACATTTGCTTTCACTTTGATCATAAAACGACAAATGTCAGATGTCGAATATACATAACCACAAACTCTATCAGAAATTTTGAATTTCTACATAACAAGTATCTCAAAGTAGATAAAATAGTATATTATACTCGTTTCATAACGGGCATTGTAGCACTTGTTCCATTGGAGCACTCCTCGCTACGCTCGTCGTGCCCCAAACCCACGCGTGCTACAATAAGCCCGTTATGAAACTCGTATAATAATATACTATTATATTACTGTAAAATTTTCTAGAAAAATGCTGCACGAATGAACATAAATTGTTTTAAATAAGCGCTATTTGATCTGTTCTAGTGCTTGGAAGTGGGGGCGCACACTTATGTTGTAATAATAGACAGTTCGGGTTTTGTTAGTAATACAGTGAGTATATTTGAGTCCTTACGCATAATGTTAGACTTTAAATTAAAATTTTCACACTTTAGCAAGAAGTAAGGCTTCTACCAAAGTGTTCAGGTGTCGGTTGTCTTGCCTAATGTTTGGGGAATTAAATTTTGGTGTTATCCGGCTAAGCCTTAATTTCAAATACCTAAGTGTCTTAGTTAAATCTCCGATGAGATTAAGTTCGTTGTATATTCCTGGTTAGAAGCCTATCTATATAAACTGCACTGCCCTGTGACACTTAACGTATAATATAGGGCAGTAAATTAGAGGCCACTAGGTCAGGTCAGCTAGGAGGAGATGTGGTGCGCCATGATGATGATAAATTGGTTACAGTTAGAACAACTTGCATCAATCAAGTAGAACGTTTTTCGGAAATGATATTATACCATATGTGTAAATAAAAATACAAAATGCTTGGCCATGGAAAGTAAAACTACTGTATTTCGCATGCTTTAGAATTTAAACACAAAACATAATAATGCCACTTAAAATTGTTAGGTTAAGTTTGAAATTTGGTGCGTTTGGGATTATAATCCGTACATAGAAAAAATATTCCAAATCAGAATTTCGAACACAAGCATGGTAATAAATTTTGATAAGTTAGTGCGCATGTTATTCCGCAGTCAACAACTGCAATTTACTAAAACCTTAATTATTAACGGCAGTAAATAGCCACTGTGAATTATAACTTTTATTAGTTTAACAACAAAAAACGTATAACTTATAAACTAGAGAAGCTGCTGACAGGCAGAAATTTACGTACCTTTTCATGCTATTAAAGTCATTCACTAGCCTATGCTACATTCTTCAACAATTCAATTTTGTTTGTGTACGGGACTACAAAACAATCTAAAATTGATATATAGTATTGGTGATCTACGTGAACATTCCGGAAACGACCGTGAACTGATTAACCTCTTATCGAACAATTCACAAAGATGATTTATGGTTTGCTGAAACGTGTGAGCTGTGGCTCCATCCTGCTGAAAAATCCGTGGTGCTTCCGTCTTCATGCAACTAATTTAAATCAGTAATTTAAAATTCTCCGGTATCTTCCAGTAGTACCGGTGTCGTAACAGCATATATGGGGCAATCAGTAGCCTTCCAGATATAGTAATCCAAACACCATCTGTAAACGGGCAGCAGGGGAGGAAGCATGAAGACTTTCAGCACTCCATAGCATCATTTTTTTCTGAGTTATCATATCTTGATAGAATAAACGAAGTCTCATCAGAAAAGGAAGAAGATTTAGTAATTGGTAATTGTAAATTTTCTTAGTACCACTGGTAATATAAAATCAACCTGTTGTTATCTGTGGTAGCAATTCATGTAACGCTACGAGTAGTATGGGAATAGTTTTAAATCCTTCCTGGCAATGGTGTAGCGGGTATCTAAACAAGACTGGTTTGAGCCGGGAGAAAAGAGGGTGCCTGCTTCAGGCGTCTAAAGACAATATGCGCCGTCACACCCTTTTATCACTTTAAGAGATGTTAATATTAACATCATATTGAAAGCCGTCTTAAAACAATTATTACAATTTTTCTTTCTGGGAATATATAAAACAATTAGATATTTTTGCAGTGCTTGGCCAAACTGCCTAAACCGGTTTATTTCAGGCGCTAGTCTACACAAGTTTCTGGAAACCTTATTTGGTTTTCCTGCTTATTTTTCGTATTTTGTTAATGATGCATTGTACAATCCTAACAAGGTTCCCATTTTATGGTTATAGGGCTAAGAACTTAATGTTTCTCGGAAATTACAACCTTATGTATTTTTATCACTATTCCCCAGATGTTTAAGAGGTATTTATTTCCCGCTGCAATGACACCCCAAATACAAGCACAAAACGGCATAAGTAATCTCTAAAGCGGCTAAACATTCTAAATTCTGCTTCAGTAGCGTCTACACCAAATTTTCTCTTTTTTTTTTATTTTACTAAAGTATTTAAGTAATGCATCTATATTGTGTTCTTGTGTTTATTCTTATACGAAACATGAATATCTAAACAAAGCTGCGGCTTGAAAATAAAAGATTAATTTGTAAATCTATTATTTTTATAAATGGGCCAGAGTAAAGTATTATATTAACTGATAATAGAATTTGGTAGACGAATATTAGGAAAAGTTGTCCCCGGCGTCGAAAGGTCTAGCGCCCGCCCTGCACCTACATAAATATAATGCAACATTTTGGGACAATTTACATAAAGATTTAGTAGGTTCGCCATCTATACGTTGACGAACATTATGAATTAAATCTTCACTACGAACCCTTGGTCTGATATTTTAATCCTTTCAAGTATTGCTTCTAGTATCACGAAGCGAATTAGCACACTTTCTAACTGTGGTATATAATCTCCTTCAAGAAATGCGATTTTAGAAATGCATCGTATGCATTTTCTCGAACACCATTCCGAAAATACGAATCAGTTATAAATGTTTTCTGAGCCACAGTGAATACCATTGTGTTTGTAATGTAATAGAATTTGTACTGACACTGACAGGGTGACGTCAGTTGATAAATTTCAAAGCATGCGAAATACAGTAATTTTATTTTCCATAGTCAACCTAAACGTATTTTTTATTTGAACATATGGTATTACTATACTATTATACACTTATTTTAAATTAGTTAGGTTCCTAAATCACAGCTTGTATACTGATAAAGGAAAACACTTAAGACCCTAAATTTAACTAACAATTTAGAGTTTTAGCTTTACTGTGGAGAGATAATGGCATACTGTAGGTGCAGACGAGGGACGGAAGAGTGTTCACTGACCAAGTTTATGTTGTACAATCGAGACTTTATTTTCGCTGGAAGTTGGTCGAGATCCGAGTTGTTCGAAAGTAGAGCCGTTCGAGAACCGAGGGTCCACTATACTTAAAAACGTTGGAGTAATGGTGTTGCAATAAAAGGACTTTCAAAAATGGAAAGCATTCTTATACCAAAAACTAAAAAAGAAAAGTAAATACATATCTATCAAAATGATTCTTGCATGTAAATATCTAAAAAATTAAGGATTATTATCTGTGTTATCTGCAAAATGTATTGTTTTGATGCTTTGAAACGACCCTAGGGGTTTGAAAACGTTTGTTCTGTACAAAGTGCAAATTTAAAACCTTCAAAACAACTTATATAGTCTACTCAATGCAGTTTTTCTATAGTAGAATCTTTTCAATAAAACATTCATTTGTTCTTACAATATGGTTCGAATAATTATACAGAGTATCCCAAAACGTACCGGCAATATTTCAAGGCTGAATTCCAGAACTTATTTAGAGTCGAAAAGTCCATGTAAACATATGTCCTAACGGTAACCGTTAACGAGTTATTGTTTATTTAATAATTTGTGTGGCTAAAATTTTAGTTCAACAGATTTCTGAAATACTGATCTAGTTGCCATGATCGCGTCTTTTGTTTGGTAACATTTGAACATCGTTTTTAACAAATTATTTTTTGTAACTTGTCAGTTTATTACTGTGTTGCTGAAGTTATTGGCTTGTTCTTTGTATCCTTATTCCCATCGTAATTCACAAGTGCTTCACAATGCCAATGTCATTTTCAAATGAAGAATATGCAGATATTCATTATGTTTACGGTCTGTGAGGTGGAAATACTTTAGCAGCACAACAATCATATCGTAGAAGATATCCCAATATAAGACTCCCTACGCTTGCAGTTTTCTTTAATTCACATCGTTAGCTGAAGGAACGTACCACTTTTAATGCAAGACATGCAGTCGGCCAAGGAGTTGTCCGTAGACCCATAAACGATGAAAAAGTTCTTGATTTATTACAAGAAGATCCGTCTTTAAGTGTGCGAAGAATTGCAATACGTACTGGAATATGTAGAAACCAGGTTTGGGGAATAATAAGAAGTGCTCGCTTACATCCATATCATCATCAGTGTTCAAGCTCTAGGTAATGATTTTGTAATTGGGTACAAAATAATCGAAACCTACCGCATATTTTATGGACCGATGAAGTTTCTGTCACACGAGGTGGTATCAATAATTATCATAATTTTCGTGAATGGGCTGCAGAAAATCCTCATTTAAGAAGACGCTCGCATTTTCCACATACATTTAGTGTTAATATGATAGCTGGTATTCTTAATGATCGTCTGATTGGACCATTTGAACTGACACACCGTTTGAATGGTGCGAATTACGAATATTTTCTAGAAAACTCTTTACCCTCATTACTACGGGAAGATGTGCCATTAAATACTAGACGTGTAATGTGGTATCAATACGATGGGTCACCAGCACATGAATATCTTCGTGTTAGAGCTTGGCTTAACGCACATAAAAACGCAGCGATCTCTTCTTCGGCGTGCGGCTTTGTGTATCGGACACAATGGAGATAATTTTTTCTTGTAAATAAAGTAATGAAAATGTATTGAAAAAAGATTTGTTTCATAAAATTCGTTTTAGAAATATTTTAGCCACATAGCCACAAAAATTTGTTAACGGTTACGTTTAGGACATATGTTTATATGAACTTTTCAACTCTAAATAAGTTGTGGAATTCATCTTTGAAATATTGCCGGTACGTTTTGGGACACCCTGTATAAGGTTAGAGTATTTGAAAACTATAAATTGAAATACACCTACCAGTAAGCCTTGTAGCAAATTATAATTATATATGAATTATATTACAACTTTTTTCTTATTTTTATAGTTATTTAATAGTATTGGCATTTTCTCTTGCAAAACCTGTAAATACGTATGTACAATATGCCTTTTTTTCTCGTTCATTCATACAACCGTCCCCCCTCCCCCCCCCCGAAAACGCTTTGGAATTACTTCAGGGGGGTGCGGGCGTCCCTTATATACTATCCATTCATGCAGCATGCACCCTAAACTTAACTAACCGAAATGCGGTCGCCCCAGCTGAGATTAGAAATCACAGCGGAACGGCTACAATTCGTGTGGTCTCGAGTGGCAACGCGTTGCCGCGCTAGACCACCGAGGCCCCTATGTACAATATACCTAAAGATATTCTTTCAAATTGTGATTATTACTTTTTAGACACGAAGCAGTTTTACAATTATTAGGTAATCAGCATAAATGAACCGCTGTATAGACGTGAAAATTGATCTCAAATATATTTGCATTACTTAATTCAACATTTAATTAGAGGAATATATTTTTGGAAAAGCTGTAAATCCAATAGATATGTATTAAGATTATAGAAGTGCTAAATGTCATGGTTCAGCGTCAACTAATTTTATTTACTGTTCTTTACGATATTTTGCATAGATCTTATGATTAAAACACACGCACACCTGTAATTGTAGACTATTTTGTTTGAAACATTTTAGATTTTCACGTGAATGTGTGTGTTATGTTTGTAAGGTAGATTTGATTTATGATAAATCATTGGTGGTATAACTTTATTTTGTTTAAAATTTCCCATAATATTTCATACGTTTATGGTTAAGAATATTTACATTAAGAATTTCATAAAATAGCAGTTCGTAAATACATATTAAAGAATTTAGTTTCTTCGGGGTGCCCCGCAACTTATCGATTAGCGACTCGTAGCGGTCTTCCCTGATGCCCCCTCAATGGAAATATGTTGAAACTTTTTAAGATCCAAAGGTTAGTTTGTTTGTACGAACCAAGAAAATAAAATAGAAATTTGGCAACCATGGAATTGAACTTCAAAGTTTTTGAAAGGATCAATCTGTATTGTTTTTTATTTATACGACTGAATATAACGCCCAACAATATCAAAATACAACAAAAAAGAAAAAATTCAATAAAATTGTTCAATGTGACGGTCGTTAACATTCACACAATCTGCAGCTCTCCGAACAATTGCGTTTTGCACATTAGGAATGTCTACAGGTACAAATATTGCTGGTTGGTTGATGCGGTTTTTCTGTTCCTGGATATCATTTACAGGAGCTTGATATACTAGACGCTTCAAAAAGCCCGACAAAAAACAGTCTACGGATGTTAAGTCTGGGGATCCTGGAAGCCAAAGCAGGATAATGTTGGTTTAACCATATCTGGACATTCATTCCAAAATGTGCTGAAGCACCATTCTGTTGCCACCACATCTTCTTATTTCCGTGTCGTCTCTTAATTTCGTCTTCTTAGAGTGCTTTATCTCTTAATTCGATGTTGGCTATTACATTGGCAAGTTCATACGTTGTAGTACTGCTTGGATTGTGATTCTTTCTACCCATAAGATTCTGAGCATTCTCCTAATTAGCCACAGTTCAAAAGATTCCATTTTGTTGATAGTACTTTTATTCAGTGTCCAAGCTTGCGTTCCATACTACAATATCGACCATATATAAGCCTTCATCATTCTCCACCTGAGCTGTAAATTTAGATTTTTGAAGTCATGAGTACTTACATTTTTATAAATCCTTGCCTCGCTATTTCTATTCTGCTTCTTATTTCCATGTTTGAATTTAATTCTGAGTTTAACCAGCAACCTAGGTATCTACATTTTCCACTTCTTTTAAGATAGTGTCGACAACAGGGAAATTCTTGGGTTTCTGCTTATTCGCGTTATTTTTGTTTTGTTGGTGTTAATTCTTAAGCCCACTTGTGTTCTTGCTTTATGAACTTTATTAATTTGTTGCTGTAGCGCTCTAGGATTGTCTGCAAGCAATACGCTGTCATATGCATATCTAATGTTATTTATTGCTTCCCCATTTATTTTTATTTCTAGATTGCAGTCATGCATGGCATTTTGAAAAACTATTGCTGAATAGATATTGGAGATAATATACAGCCCTCAAGTACTCCGCGCTTTATTATTATGTCCTCTGTTTTCGCGGCGTCTACCTTTACCTTGGCTTGTTGGTACTTTTAGGAGTATTTTCAGGCAGTAACTGATGCGACTTATCAGTTTGTAATCGTTGAATGATTTTGCGTTCGCTTCCTTGGGCAAGGTGATAAACGTTGACAACCAGTCGTGTGGAATATTTATTGTTGTACATACCTTATTGCATAAGTCAACTAATATGTGTAGTTTTTTTCATTTATTAATTTAATCAATTCTTTATATACATTATCAGGTTCTGGGGCTTTTCCTACTTTCGTCTATATTATAGCGAACTCTATTTGCTGGATCTCATTTACGGGAGTTTGATAAGCCAATGCTTCAAAAGGACCCACAGGAAAAAATCTAGGGTGTGAAGTCTGGAGATCCTGGACGCCAAAGCACAGGTCCGCCCCGGATAATGTTGGTTTAACCATATCTGGGCTATTATTCCAAAATGTGCTGAAGCACCATCGCGTTGCCTCCACATATCACGCCTTATTACCAGCGGCACGTTTTCCAAAATTGGAACTTCATTTAGAATATGTTTATGATTTTGGCCGCACAGCCTGTTTAGAATAATAGCAGGACTAATAATTAGGAAAATATCTACAGTTTCCTCCCAAACGTTAATACCGAACCCAACTTGATGTTTTCGATCATCAGCGGCGAAACGATTTTCTTGAATCCAATTGTGGTTCTTGCGTAAATTGTACATACCGTCGCGGGAGAATATAGCTCCGTCCGTCCACAAAATTCTATAGGTGAAGTTATGGCCCAAGGGGCTCTGGTGGAGAAGCCATCGACAAATTTAAACTTATAGTGGATAATCAGCTGGCAACAAATGTTGAACCCTAATTTTTTGATAAGGATACAAACTATTATCCTGAAAAATAAGGTGAACCGTAGACTTATGCAACTCCAAAGCTCTGGCAATACCTAGAGTACTTTCCCCTGGGTGTGCCTTAATTATCTCGTCTTCCTTAACATTTAGCATTGTTTTTCGAGCACCTCCTAAGGCTGGATTAAAGCCAACATTGCAAGTTTCGCGTAACCTTTCATCGTCAGGTCTGATGGTCTGAATAACCTGATGTCTCCTGTTTCTTGCCACCGCATTAAAATTACCACGGCACTTACCAACTATCCAGATCATATCAACATATTGATCAAATGTCCATACTTTAAACATACAATCTAACGTGACAGGAACGCAAATCCGATTTAAAATAAGTCGACTAAAATGTAAACTATGAAATTGTCACATACAAACTTGATTTTTTATAGTATTATAATATTCATGTAGTCTCATGTAAAAGTGTGAATGTAACAAAATTTTCAGAAAAAATATCAATACCATAAACTATTACTCTACTGTGTTTTTATAAACTTTTTGTGCCATTACTAAGGTCCATTTTGGCAGTGAATCTGTATTTTTGGTTTTCATAATATTCAACGCTAAAGTTTGGAACTTAGGAGTGATGGTGAGAAGAAATGAATATGCGGATCTTTAAAATTTCAGCATATTTGCATTCAAGGGGCATCGCGGGAGACCTCCATTAGTCGTTTATCGATAAGTTGCGGGCCACCCTGTAGACATGCATTTGATTCAAATTTGAGATAAAAGATTTATTCAGTTAAACTGTTGTGTCTATTGGCATCTCCAAGTATTTGTACAGTAAACTAGCAAATAGGTATAGTAGTTATCCATAACTTCTACGACTAAATATCTTATAGTCCTTATGATAAATCAGGTAATGCACGTCATCAGACTATTTCATGACGTCACCACTTTGTATGTCTCCGTGGCGTTTTAAACGGTTTAAAAATTTCATAACTTTTGTAATGTATCAAACCAACGTAAGCACGTCTGCCAATACTTCACTTAAAGTAAAATATGAACATGTTCAAAATGTTACCAAACCTACAAAGATTATGTTGTAAAATATAACCCGATTTCTTTATTATTTATCAAAACCTTATGATCATATTTCATTGTTTAATTTAACAAAAATAAAATAAAAATTTGCACGATTCCAGTTTTCGGTAATTACACCTTCTATTTTTTTACCGTGCTATGAATGCTATGAAATGCTATGAAAAATGATAAAGGAAAAGGAATTGAAGAAATTGTTAAAGTGGCTGTTTGGAATGCAAGGGGCATTGTACACAAAGAAACAGAACTTGAAAATGAATTTCTTTCTTAAAGTTCCGTATTCATTAATGAATGTTGGCAACAACTTCGGCAAAATTTTCTCTATCTTTAGCTGCTCTAATCAATGCATGGGTACTCATATGTGTCCAGTCTCTGATATTTTTGAGCCAGGAGCATCTTCTTCGACCACGTCCCCTTTTTCCATCGATTTTCCCTTCCATGATGAGCTGTAAGACGTTGTATTTATCATTTCGGTATAGGTGTCCCAGGTATGCTGTTTTCCTTTTTCTTATAAGTGTTAGCAGTTGCTTTTCTTTGTGCATTCTTCTCAGCACCTCTTCGTTTGTAATGTGTTCTGTCCACGATATGCGCAGCATTCTTCTGAATACCCAGAGTTCGAACGCGTTTAATCTCTTTTCCGTATTAGCCTTGAGTGTCCAGGCCTCGACGCCGTATAGTAACACTGAATGTATGTAACATTGCACGAATCTGTATCTTGTTGCCAGTTGAAGGCTGCGGTTGGTAAGTAACTGTTTCATTCTTAGGAACGACGATCTTGCTAATTCTATTCTTGATTTTACCTCCAGATCTGGGTCTCCATCTTCCGTCAACCAGCAACCGAGGTATTTGAATTTTGATACTTTCATGATTTGTTGGTTATATATTGTCAATTGATCTTGTGCTATTGGTATTTTGCTGAATATCATGAATTTTGTTTTCTTAGTGTTTATTTTTAATCCGACTACGTCTCCTTCTCGAGTTATTGCATCCATTAAGCGCTGTAGACCCTCTAGGCTATCCGCAATCACTGCCGTGTCGTCGGCATACCGTATATTGTTAAAAGAAAGAAATGTTGACATAGCCGTTATTCCAGAAACAAAGAAAAAGCAACAAGGATCGACTGAATTAAAACATTATATCTTACTCTATAGTGGCGTCACGCTGGAAGAAAGAGCTGCTGCTGGAATAGCAATACTCATAAAACGAGAGTGGAAGGATAGAATACATAGCTACCAGTTTATTAACAAACGCATCATAAAGATCAGGTATAAAACACACAGAGGCTATACAAGTCTAATAGGTATATATAGCCCAGAAGAGGGGCGGCAAAATGACACACAAGATTTCTATGAGAACCTTCAAATGATTACCAACAGTGTAAATGCAAATGATTATGTGATCATAGCAGGCGATTTTAACGCCAGAATTGGTAACGTACCCGTTGAAAGCATTATGGACAGACATGGAGAAACCGTCGTAAATAATAATGGAAAGCTGCTCATAGACTTTGCCACGTACAATATTTTTAAAATTACGAACACATTCTTCCCGCACAAAGAAATTCATAAATTTACTTGGAGCGCCAGAGGAAGTCGATCGATCATAGATTATGTACTTACCAATCAAAAACTATCAATATTGGTCCAAGACACAAGAGTTTACCGGGGTAGTGACATTGGTACGGATCACTTCTTGTTGATATCGAAAATAGCCATTCCTAAAAGATGGAAGAAGTCGTACGTGAAAACGAAGTGCCGGAGAGAAACCTTCAAAGTACACTTGCTACAAGAGGATAGCATACGACATCTTTACCAGATTAGGCTGAACCAATACATACAAGAAAAAGCTACCAGCAGAAACATCAATTACGAATGGGAAGATATTAAAGATGTCATAGTGAAAACGGCAAAAGAAACCTTAAGCACTAGAAAGAAACGAGTTGCCAATAAAGGCCTAACTATATGGAACGAACAGATTGCGCAGTTAATAAAAGAAAAGAAACAAGCGTATTTGGAATACCTGCATTTGAACACTGACGAAACTAAAATAGAATACAAAAGATATTGCGCTATAGTCAGAAGAGAAGTCAGAAAGATTAAACGCAATAGCTGGGACAAATATGTCTGTGACATAGAGCACGATGTTCACGGAAGACAAGACAAAGCATACAAAATACTAAAACACCTAAATAAAACCGAAAAGGATAATCTACAACTGAATGTTATCAATGAAAACGAATGGCTAAAATACTACAAAGAACTGTGGACGCAAGATGAGGACGAACCAGCAATATTAACATATAGCGACGAAAACGTAGATAACATTACGATGGATGAATTAATATTAGCACTACATCACCGCAAAAATAAAAAATCCCCAGGAAGTGACGGCTTAAATATAGAATTAATAAAATATGACCCTGCTTCATTACACGCACGTCTACTCGATTTTATAAATATTTGTTGGAAATATGGTCATATACCAGAAGAATGGAAATTGGCAAAAGTGGTCCCAATATTCAAAAAGGGAGACCGCAACGACTGCAACAACTATAGAGGCATTAGCCTGCTAAACACCTGTTATAAACTCTATGCATTTATCATAACACAACGCCTAAATGCTATATTAGAAAATATCCTCTCAGAATATCAGCACGGTTTCAGGAAAGGACGGTCCTGCTCAGACTGTATTTTCTCACTAACCCAACTAGTAGAAAAACGCCGAGAATATAACTTACCCACTTTTATAGCGTTTATCGACTATAAAAAAGCGTTTGATAAAGTAAACAGAACAAAACTGTGGAAAATTATGCTGAAGCAAGGCATCCCTCAACACCTAGTGAGAGCAATACAAAGCTTATATATGGATAACAAAATTATAATCGAAACAGACAAAGCCAGTGGAAACGAAAACACAGAATCAATTAACGGAGAAGTCCGACAGGGGTGCCCGTTGTCACCTTCACTTTTTAATATATATATTGACGAAGTCATGCAATGCTGGCAGACGGAACTGAACAAACATTTTATAGTAAATGGCTCC
Source organism: Limonius californicus (assembly GCA_014611495.1). Classification (NCBI taxonomy): domain Eukaryota; kingdom Metazoa; phylum Arthropoda; class Insecta; order Coleoptera; family Elateridae; genus Limonius; species Limonius californicus. The sequence continues at coordinate 17,362 of JABXWE010061257.1, forward strand.
CCCGTTGATACAATACTATTTGCAGACGATCAGATTCTGTTAGCAGACTCGGAGGATAATCTACAAAGAGCAATACACAAATTATACAAAACATCTAAAAAATATAATTTACAAATTTCCACTTCAAAGACTAAGGTGATAGCTTTTAAAGGCCAAGATCCCATTAGAGCAAAAATCAGTGTTGATGACACGCCAATAGAACAAGTTAATTGTTTCAGCTATTTAGGATACAACATTACATATGAAGAACAAAGAGACATTAATAGCAAAATAGCGAAATTCAACTACATGTGCGGAACAATAAAAAGATATCTAGGAAACACAAGGAGAGAAACGCGCCTTAAGTTTTATAAGGTAATGGCCGTTCCCGTTTTACTATACGGATGCGAAAATTGGACGATTACTAAAAGCCAAGCAAGAAGAATCGAAACAGCTGAAATGAGATTCTTACGACATACGGCTGGCTATACTTTACTGGACCATAAACGTAATGAGGATATTAGACAAGAATTAAATATCTTTAATCTAAACGAAAAAATAAACCAGTACAGAACCAATTGGCATGATCATCTCAATAGAATGGACAACTCTCGCATACCGAAACAACTACTCCATTACCAGCCCACATGTGGAAGAAGAAATGTTGGACGGCCTAAAAAACGCTGGAGAGACCAGCTCTAATCTGTGAGACCGGAACAAACCAAAAGGTTTAACCCTTGACGCTGATGATGATGATTTTTTTACCGTAATATGTTGGTAACGGCCATCGTTGATCATGTGATCGTGCGTTAAAAAGGATCTTATCACAGAAAATCGTTAAGACTTGTTTGTTGTCAGCATCATGGATAGCTACTATTAATTTGGTTAACTTATGAAGGGCCTTGTTTAATTGTTATGGATAATGGTTGCAAGATGTGTGAATAGTAAATCCTGCATTTGATAGAGATTTTTAGTGTTGAGCAACTTATCTCTTCACCATATTTCGCTTTAAAATAATTAAAAGATACAATATTTATAACAGTGTAAGGATAATCTCAAATCTGAATCAACAGCGTGTATAAGCGCAGGTACTTTAGAAAATTTATTCGACTCGAATTATATAACTCTATTCTAGTTGTTAATTGGATTAGTTTCTGTTGCTTCGAAAGCAAAATGCGCCATGATACATCGTGTAAACTTTAACTATGCATCAACTAAATTGGTTAACGAAAGCGTATTGCAGTACTATAGCGAATACTAAATTGTTTATACATTGCTGTAATTCTCAATAAACAGTGTGTTGTCATACAGTCACGCTTCTGAAGGTTTAAAATAAACCCATGTTTGTGCCTAAACTCAAACATATTTAGAATAAATAGAAATTTTGCTAGTGCCAACGCAAATAATGATGTATTTAGTGTTAAATCTGTTTCAGGCTTACAGTTTCGTTTTAGAACAGGAGAAGGACGGAAAACCTTTTTCTTTCGATGGGAGAGAGTTTCGAGCGTTCACACAAAAAACCTTTTGTTGTACCCAATCTCGAGTAAACAAAAGGTCCTCTCTCATATCAATTTATATATAGCTCAACAAACTCTTGTGTTTGGCGTCACATGTAGAGGTAATTAAGTTATGTTTTTGAATGAGCGCGCCCATAAAAGAGAGTTTGATGAATAGCCGAAATGAATTTTCGCCGGCTCACTCGGTTCTAAAAGAAAAATGAGAGCAAATGTGGCAATTAAGTAATGGGGAAAATACATCTTATGATCTGATCTGAAAATGAACTTACCTATAAAGGATTTTGTTTAGCTTTAATAAGAATCCAAATGTTGCGATTTTGTTGTAAATTCTATACATAAAATAGACTTGAAATAGAAGTTGTATATGTTATGTATCCTCTGGGACCAACACATACAGCAAATTCTAAAGACGCTCATTTAGCAAATCCAATTCAGGGGCTAGAAGGTACAAAATTACGCTTCGCTGACCCGTAGAAATATTACGATCAAACAACACGCTCCAGAACACCAGAAAGAGCTTCTAATATTTCATTGAGATCGCTTTTCGATTGATCTACGGAAAGATATCATAAATAAAGAAAGTTGTAAAAATGTCTTTTACTATATCATCATGGTTTTATCTTTTTTCGGGGTTCATACTTCCCCACGAGCTTCATTTGAGGTGACACTCTTCAAACAACCTATCCCACGTTTTATTTTTCCTAGTTGATTACCTATTTAGAAGTAATACATTCGCCAGAGAATCTCTGCTCACGAAAACTTTCTCGTTTACTTTTGCTTATACTATCCCTAATTCTTAGCTTGTTTTGTTATTTATCTTGCGTGAAAAAATCTATGATACATATTCAACCCTCCTGATAGAGTTAACGTTATCACATTTAACTATTATTTATTATTATGTGAGTAGGCAGCAACAGTTTTCTTTTAGATTTTCCGTTTTCGTCTGGCTTTGTTACTTTAGAAATGTGGTTAGTATACAGTTGCTGACTTGTACATTGCGTTTGATGAATATGTGGTACCTAGCTTAAAATACTAATACTTAAGTTAATTGTGAAACATTTTCAAAATATAACCACCTGCTTATACGCAAAGGAATGGGGTTTATTGAAAATTCCACGTTTATAACAAATGCTGTAAGGTTGGAACCTGACGATCTAGCGGGATAAGTTAAAAAGTCACCAAAAGTGGTTCGTAAATACTGTTTTACTGTATATGTAGATTATATATGTGAGGGAGGTACATAATTTTATACGATTGGTCTATTTTATATGTTATGGTTATATGGTATATATATATATATATACACTGTGTCTATAAAGTAACCCCCCCCCCAACTAATTTTTGAACGACTTGATATTTTACCACAAA